>JANIPN010000005.1:1786492-1803399 GCA_027478595.1 Erythroxylum anguifugum
AACCATTTCTTTGCTTTGCCTTGGTTGAATTGTGTTTAGATATGTTCGTTTTGCTTCCGCCTTAAGCCTTTCGATTCTATTTGCGTTTGCTTCCGCTTTCGTTTTGTTTCCGTACTTTATTATCCGATTCGATTCTGAGCCTTCGATTTACTTTTGTTTTTGTTCTTTCGTCTCGTTTTCTAGTTCGGACTCGAATCATGTATAAGTATGAAGGTTTCGGATTAAGTAGTTGGGTTCCGTATTCGGGATCCAACAGATATGGTATCAGAGCAGGAGTGGAAATGCTCTGATTTGGTTTGGTTTTTCTAAGAGGTTGGATTTCCGGTAATGGGTTCCAACAAAGAGACACCATGATGATTGTCGTATTTGGCATTACTCCCGTGATGGTTGTTATACAGCAAAGTCAGACTATTAGTTGAGTCTGAATTACGTGGGAAGGGTTCATGGGAGAGTAGCAGGGGATTTTTAGGGGAAGTTAAACTAACCATGCCTTCTAAGCTTAAAAATTTTATGTGGAGAGCTCTGCGTGACATTCTACCCACATGTTGCAAGCTGGTACAGCGACATCTGCATATCTCCGTTGACTGTGTCCATTACGGGGAAGCGGAAGATGTTGACCATGCTCTTGTTTTTTGTACAGAGGCTCGGTTTGTGTGGGCTCGTTAGGGTGGTGGCAGTATTGTGCGAGAGAGGGTGGGTTTTAACCAATAGTTTACGGAAGTGTGTAAAAAGGAACCAACGGTACGAGTGATTCAATGGTGCCCATTAACTTCACAACTATGGCAGGTACGTAACGATCAGATTTGGGCGGCCAAAAGGTATTCCACTTTTGCTCTGTATCGCATGGCTTTAGGCTATATTAATGATTGGCAATAAGCTAATATAAACAGACCCATGCCATCCCGTCCAGTAGAGGGGCGTGGGGTAGTGGAACTTTATATGCTAGCAACTTGATTGGCCCAACTTGATTGGTTGTGCTTTGTTGATGGTGCAACTTTTATGGAGCGATGTCTGTATGGATATAGGGTTGTATGCCAAGATAGGGAAGGAAACTTCGTGAGAGTGGTCATTTTGTTGGGCGCTGTAGTTCAGATGTGGTTGTAGCTGTGGCGCTGCGGGAAGCGTTAACTTGGGTCATACCTCTTTGTCATGGTCGAGGAGCTTTTTACGCAGATACCCAAAAACTAGTTTCTACTATAAATAGTTTTCACGATAACTGGACTGGATTTGGTAAAGTCATTTTGGAATGTAAATAATTATTGAGCGTTAGACCTCACATCAAGGTTTATTGAGTTCGTTGGCAAGTCAATGTTGAGGCTCATAACTTGGCAAGAATCTCACATTTATATGCTAACCGTTATAGTTAAAATTTTTCCCTAACTCTTTAAATAATGCTATTGATATTGACTTTGTTTCAAAAAAAAAAAAAAAAGAAAACTGCATGTGGTCAGCAGTATTTAAATAATTCTTGACGGAGTGTTAAAGAACTGGGTCAAAGTGATATTAAAATCAGATAAATAAAAAAAGATGATGATTGCCATCGGAACGCTGATAGCTACTAGCAAATAGTGATGGAATGCCAATTTGTAGAGGACACAACATAATCCTATGATGACCTTTTACGCATTTCAGCCCATATTAATGTCTGAACTTTAAGGGACACCCGTAACACGCCGTTCCTTTTCTCTATGTTCGTTACCTTTTTCCTGATAAAATAGAAGAGAACTTGTGACTATCAGCCGCTGGTTTCAGGACCATTCCAACTTTCTAGTTATTGAATCAACAGTCTCTACTTTGGATTTTTTTGGCCGAGAAGTATTTAGCTATTTAATTATGTCAAATTGTTAATAATCATATTTGACAATTAATTGACTAAATTAACATATTGGCATCAATCAGTTATTTTTGAAAATACTTTTATAAGGAGCTTTTCAAGCCACCCTTATATTTGCATTCGTGATTAAATTTTCGTGCAGGGCGTTCTGTGTTTTAAGTATGTAGTTGTTAATTTCTCAAGTTTTCTATGTGGTTGGATTCTTCTGGTTCTCTATTTCCATCGTAGTTTGTGGTTGGATGCCATGTTCATTTGAGTTTTGATTTCTCGATCTCCTGGTTACTTTGGCCATTACCCATAAAACTTTGGTAACATGAGTTGGGATCTCTTACTCTACGAACCCGCATGCATAATGAGACTTAGTTATTGACCAAGATTACTCTAGGTCATAGGCGTAGGCAAGGGCGATGACACAGGACTCCATGCACTGCAGTCATTAAATGTACTTGCCCTTGCGTCGGATTTCTGACACCGCACACATTGTTTTTGATTTCTCGAGCATCCTGACAAGCTCTGCTACTGTCCAAAGTACTTTCCTTTCGAATCACTCCGGTATAGAAATTCTATCGCTTTCCCTAGCTTGCTTATCTGGTAAATTCTCCTTGTTGAGAACTATTTTATTATTTTTCAGTATTTCTTGTCGTTACATATTGGTATTAGTCGTTACTATTATTTTTATTATAATATTAGCATTATTCTCAGTATTATTTTAAATTCCGTTTGCATAACCTTTTTATTACGTATTCTATTTATCATTATTATTTTAATATTATTATTATTCTGATTATTATTTTTTATTATGATTATGATTTTTTTAAATACTTATAAATTGATTAATATATATATATATTTAATTTATTATTTAATTTTTCTTCTATTTTTTGTCACTACTCTCTTGTCACATATGCATGTAGGCCTATTTGAAAACAACCTCTCTACAATGTAGGGATAAGGCTGCGTATTATCCGGGCCCCCCAGACCCTACTTTATTGTGGGACTTTTGGAATATGATGATGACGAAGACGACGACTTTTATAAGGAGTTTTTGTTACAACGACTAAAAAAATTAATAGTCAAAAAAATAATTATACTAAAAAATTATTACAAATTATTCAAACTGTCATTTTTTATTATTGATTTTTCTTTCCCAAAAACTAATACGCTAAACTTCATTGTAAACTTTTATTATTGCTTTGTCCTCTCAAATAGTGGAACATTACAACTATTATTTATTATTATTATTATTATTATTATTATTTATTTTTTATTGGAGTTATAAAATTCTTATGAAAATGTTTAAAGAAATACTAAGATATAATACTAATGTACTTATAAATTTTTTAAGTCATTGCTTTCATAAATCTTTTACATTTAAATACATAATACTAAAAGATTAATTTTACTAAATATCTTTAAATAAGCAGCTAATATTATTTGCCGGTAAATTCATTCGACGATAGAATAAACTACAGTTAATGCAATGATTACTAAATAAACTCTTTTTCGGTCTTATTCGGATTTTTCTATATAGAGCTTGCTCTGCCATTGATGACCAATTCCGAGAGAATAGAAAAATAATTGAAAGAGTTATAACTATAAATTTATAGTTAAAAAGTGTGCGAATAAGTCATGGGCTGAGTTTTGTTGTTTGTTTAGAAGCAAATAGACTTGCGTTACTATTATATATTTGTTGCTGATGTCTAGATAAGCGTCAGATGCTTGATAAAATGAGTGAATACAGTGTGCTATGAGAAAGAAGATGGAGAAGATCTAGGGTTGGGAGAAGGGAAAAGGACGAAGCAAGCAATGGAGGGTTTTGGGTCAGAGAAATTAAGGCAAATCCTTAATTTGCAATTTGGCTTTATCTCCTCAATTATGACTTAAGTCCATCTTTATTTATATTTCATATTCTACTAACGTTAGGAATAATCTTACCATAAATGTTATGATATATTTCACCTTGACATTTACCAATTAAGTACATAAAATGTTTGAGTCTAAATTAATTAGATTCAAACAAAATGTTTGTGTTAAATGAATGATTATATAAATAAAACTTAAAATTCCTGTCCAATTATATTCAAATAACAGTTTTACACTGAACCAACCAGGTTTCTATGGGACTAGGTTCAAAGTTTAAACAAAAGCAATCATTTATGCCATACTTAAAGCGAATTACCTTTTCCTTTCTTTAATAGGATTCAAATTTTATAAATAATGTATGAATATACGATCCTAGCTCTTGCATGATTAAATGATTAATTTATATACAAAATAGATATATACGACAAGCTGGTGTTTCTATATTATAATATTAGTGCTTAGTAGGATATACTCTTTCTTTTACTTTAAAACATTTATATAGATGTGATGTGAGAGTTTAGAAAATATTGAACAATGAGATGGATATTTCTAATAACTTTTCCAATCACATTTCTCGATTCATTGCTTTCTATTTTAATAAATGTTATTAAAACAAGACAATAAAAAATAATTATGGAAGCAATGAAAATAAAAAGTTAATTTATTGCACATAAAAATTAAAATAATATTAGTTTAAAACCCTCAAAATTTTTATTTTATTGATTAAAATAGCATTTAAATTCTGCAATTTTACTTCCTAAAATTTAATTCGTAGCAGTTAAGAAAATAAACCTTAAAATATAATTAAATTTCTATAAACTTCAAAAGAAATTTAAGCTAAAGGTATACATTCAATGTTTTCCACAAATAAGTACAAATTAAGAGTAAACCATCAAAATGGAAATGTACAACAAAAGATAAGAACTAGATGAGATTGGCACGCATGTAATGTAAATTATTTTTATTATTTAGGATGAGACAAAATATAAGTTAGATTAGTTGAAATTACCTAAGTAGTATTACATTCTATTATGTTAGGTTAGCCTTACCAATTATCAAATATGGTTTTGACAAGTACGAATCTTTTGTCCAGTATTATTCTGTCTATTTAAACTAAATGTAGCCTTACCAATTATCAAATATGGTTTTGACAAGTATGAATCTTTTGTCCTGTCTATTTATGTAAAGCTCATTTATTCACGTAAATAAATGGTTAAGGTTTAATTTACAGGATAAGATAGGATAGAATCTACCTCGGTTTTGACAGGTAACCGGATACGCAATTTATTTTTTATACCACATGACCATGCTCTCATTATAAGCGTGAGTTTCGCACTTCATCCATACATCGTCTATAAATAGGAGGAAGGCACAGTGAGAGCTGGGAGACGAGGAGAGGGAAGGTACAGAACATACATGTAAAGGAAAGAATCAGAGAGAGGGATAGAGGATATATGTTTGTTTTGAATGTTCTCACAATTGAATAGTTATTTTCTGGATCTCCTCTCTCTTCTACTGCCAGTTGCAGGGAGTTGGCAAAAAATGGATTTGTGTGGCTTTTGGTTGTTGCTTATAGGCATAGTTGGTGCTCTGGGTGTTCTCAAATGGATCCTGAAGAGGGCTAATTGTTGGTTATATGAAAATCCACTGGGCGAAAAGCAGTATTTACTACCTCCAGGCGACTTAGGCTTGCCTATCATTGGCAACATGTGGTCCTTCCTCAAGGCTTTCAAGTCCTCCGACCCCGATTCTTTCATGCGCTCCTTCGTCACCAGGTCATCGTCACATATCTCTCTTTTTTGTTTCTGATACTAAAAGGAGCTAGCTATACGCATTTTGCATTTGCTTCGTCTGTGTTTTTGTTTTTTAGTTATAAGAAGAGATGGATGATCAACTACAAACTGTTAGTATTCTCCCCCCACCTTCTTCGTTTGCACTTCGATAATTCAGATTGAACAGCAACAATCCATAAGCATTTACTCATTTGTGTATGTTCATATCATATTAACATTTAACAGCAGAGACACTTACTTTATATGTATCATCATATTATATGATTTCATATGTGATAATGGAGCAGAAGCACATTAAAAAGTAGTGGTAAAGTGGGAAGGTATAGGTGTCCATCTCCACTATGTTATGTATTAAGAATCCACCAGTCACCAGGCACCTATTCCCACAAACAGACTCCACTCTCTGTCATCATTCATCGTCCATATGCCTCTGTTGTTACAGAACCAAAACTTGATTCCAATTCCAGACCAGAGAGAAGAGAGAGGAAACTGAGAAGGAGAGGTGGCCCTCTTTTTCTTTTTTTTTTTTAAATTTTCCCGACCGCGTTCATTTCACCATTTAGGTTTTCTTGGGAGCAATAATTACTTGTTTTTTAATATCTCTGTTGGAATTTAGAGAATCTCATAAATAGATTTTTATTTGATATGCATAATTTTATGAAAATCAGCGGTACTCACTGTATGTTTTCTGTTTCCCAATTCCATAAAAGGACAACTAAATTGCAAGGTGACAAAGAGAAGTGTTGGAATATCTATGAGCAGAAAGATGAGTGTCCTTTTGCCTCCCACTTTTGTCTCTGGGACTTGAACCTCCTCAGTCTCATTCCTCTTGGTGCCTCCAATTTAATAATTCATTCACACCCTTATTTCCTGTCTCTCACTATGCTCATAGACAGACTCCACATGACATGCATATGCTGTTTCAGCCTAGAGTTTTTATCTACTTGCTTACTTAATGCTATATTGGTATTGGTTATGAAAACCAAAAGGAGAGAAGACAAAGTAAAAAATGAAAATGTCTATGCAGGCAGGTAGGCTTGCAGCATTATTTGTCTTTACCTCGTCATACTAGCTCTACCTTCGGCCCACATAACTTTTCTTCTGGTCTTTAGCGTTCGCTTAGGATTGCTTTGGATTATTTGTTCTTCTTTTGCCCTTTCTGGCCATTTAGAACATTAGATTAAACTTGCAGTACTGTTTGTCTGTTACTTGGTATATGCATATTAGCTTCCAAGTAAATAGTTTTAATTAAGGAGCTTGTCATTTGCTGAGAAACTGGGGGAAAAAAAAAGCGTCCAACTCAGTGCATGCGTACGTAACCACGTTTTCTTATTATTAACGTGCTATGGGAGCTTCAAGTATAGAATAGAACTGATTGAAGAACTTTATTTAAGGTCAATGAAATAATTGTGTTTTCTGGAGTCATCATACTTTTAAGTTTTACGTTGGGAATTCTTTTTAGCCACGTACGAATCTAAATGCAGATTTGGACGCACTGGGATCTACAAGGGGTTTATGTTTGGGAAGCCAAGTGTGTTTGTAACTTCGCCTGAAACGTGCAGAAGAGTTTTGAATGATGATGAAGCTTTTAAGCCTGGTTGGCCAACCTCCACAATGGAGCTTATCGGAAAGAAATCATTCATTGGCATTTCGTATGAAGAACATAAGCGTCTTCGCCGTCTCACCGCTACTCCTGTCAATGGTCACGAAGCCTTGTCATTATACATCAAATATATTGAAGAAATGGCGATCTCTGCCTTGGAACAATGGTCCATTATGGGACAGTTTGAGTTCTTGACCCATCTCAGAAAACTTACTTTTAAGATTATTATGTACATTTTCCTTGGCTCTGAGAGTGAGTCAATCATGGAGGCTTTAGAGAGGGAATATACCACACTCAATCATGGAGTCCGAGCCATGGCAATCAATATTCCAGGATTTGCTTATCACAAAGCACTCAGGGTAAATACTTCTTTTACACCTATATCTACACTGAATTTCTATCAACGATCATGTGTAGAACAGAAACGGCTCAATTCATAGGTAAAAAACAAATCGATAGAACTCTTTTTGCATACATGTGAAAAAGAAAACAACTTAATTAGCTAGTGTCTTTTCTTTAATTTGGTGTCAAAATGGATTTCTCAGGCTCGCAAAAGACTTGTGGCCATATTGCAATCTGTAGTAAGTGAGCGAAGAGTTCAGAGGAAGGATGCTATTCCAAAACAGAAGAAAGACATGATGGACGCTCTAATGGATGTTGAAGATGAAAATGGGAGAAAACTGGGTGATGAGGAAATCATTGATGTTCTGTTGATGTACTTAAATGCAGGCCATGAATCTTCTGGTCATATCACCATGTGGGCTGCAGTTTTGCTTCAGGAACATCCTGAATTTCTCCAAAAAGCTAAGGTATTAGAATATCTTAAAGTGCATGTATCTACTTTGTTTAATCTTCCAAATTCATCGTTCTCTTTTATTTGTTTGGGCAAATATGATATGAGATGAACTTAGGTGAATTAACAAAATATTTACATCTCATTGCAACGCAAAGTTTCTGCTCTCGTCTACTTGTTACTCCCAGGTTTTTCAACTTTATTTCAAATGAACTCCATCCATGTCAGTGGTTTTTGGAACTCGGTTTTTTCTGAGTTGTCTCTGATATGGATGACAAGTTTTCAGAAGTTTTATTGCTTCATTCTATTCTAGGAAGAACAGGAGCTTATTGTACAGAAGAGGCCAGCGACTCAGAAGGGATTGACGCTAAAGGAAATTCGACACATGGAATATCTTTCCAAGGTTTTCCTCTCTTCCGTTTCCTTTCACGAAACTTGTCAATTTTGTATTGCTTCTGTTGACTGGAGCACTGATAAATGTCAACTTAATTTAATTCAAACTTTTGTAGGTCATTGACGAAACACTTCGTTTGATAACATTCTCCCTTGTAGTTTTCCGAGAGGCAAAAGCAAATATCAACATTGGCGGTCAGTATATAGTTACCTTACCTATGTTGCTTGCTTAGATTCCTATGGCCGTCCAATATGTTGCTATTTATCATAGTTTATGTGGCTTCTAGTTTTCACAATAAGAACAATGCGCTAACCCTGCCACCACCTGTTTAATTTGTTCTCCAGGATATTTGATCCCCAAGGGTTGGAAAGTTTTGGTTTGGTTCAGGAGTGTTCACTTGGACCCTGAAACATATCTAAATCCGACAGAGTTCAATCCTTCTAGATGGGATGTAAGTGCACTTGATCGTGGAACATATTAAATTAAATCCTTCAGACTAGTTATGTGTACACGTAGAGCTAGGCTGTTGGTGGGATAGTTATGTGTTTCAAATACTGAGCTTTGAAATTGGAAACAGAACTTCACGCCCAAAGCAGGATCTTTTCTTCCTTTTGGAGCTGGGAGTAGATTGTGCCCTGGAAATGATCTTGCCAAGCTTGAGATCTCCATTTTCCTGCATCATTTCCTCCTTAAATATCGGTGCGTGTATTTGCTTCTGTCAATTGTTGCTTTGGCATATTGTATGTGTTACTAGGTAGGTGTATGTTTGGAGAACTTACGAATGTTTTATTATTGTTGGATGTTAAAATAGGCTGGAAAGGCTAAATCCTGGATGTCCGTTGAGGTACTTACCTCATTCAAGACCAACAGACAACTGCTTGGCAAGGTTGTGGAAAATCATATAAGAAGGAAAAGCAGTAGGGAGAAATGAAATCTCGGAATGTTCTCTAAGATCAATTGTAGAGAAGAAAAAGAAAGAAAGAAAGAGAAACATTTTCTTCCTCCTTATCAGAAATAAGATGATGAATGTATAATTGCTTTTAGAGAAATCTGGCATGCTATTTTAGATGGTAACTTCTTCGTTTCGTATTCCAATAGACATATGGAGAAAGCGCTTGAGCACAAGTTATGGCGAAGAATGAGCAAAATGAAAATGCAGAGTAATAAATATAAATGGCCAAATGAAGCCTAATAACATATGTAACATACATAGAAAAGCTTACAGCGAAACTTTTGAACTGAATTTATTAACGAATTGGATTCAATTACATTAATGATATTGAAATGAATTCAATTTATACTGTTTGAAATAAACGCAGTAATATTAGAAATGAATTCAATTACACTGTTTAAAATGAGAATGAATATAGTGAGAAACAAGAATTAATATTATTATTATTATTATAATGGTTGGTTAAGAGGAAAGAATGATTACTATTACTATTAACAGTAGTTGATTTGTAAAAAATATTGAAAAATAAAATTTATTATATTTTAATTAATTAATTAATCATATTTTAATTACTTATATTTTAATTATATTGATTAATTAATAATTACAATATTTTAATTAATGAATGAATTATATTTTAATTAATTATATTATAGTTAATTAATTATTAATAATATTTTAATTAATAGTCTTTTGAATCCAGTCAAATGAAACACAAGAGAGTGAGAAGTGAAGTAGTCCAAAGAGTGAAAGAGCAAAAGAGCAAGACGCTACCTTTGAATGACACAAAATAATTATTGATAAGAATACAGGGCAAAAAATTATACTCAATAAAAACTCACAATAAATATATAAACTTTGATGAATGTCTGGTTATAAACTCACATCAAACAACAATTTTTTATTCAAATGTGTCTTCCTCAAGTTAATTGAATTCTTATTCTTGCAAGAGTTAATTCAATTTATAAAGAAGATGAGTTTCAATTACATGCTCGTGGACTGTGAATATTAAGGGGAGTGTTTGGAAAAGTGTGAATTGAATTCAATACTGCAATTCAACATGAATTGAACTCATCAACTTTTTGTATTTCCAAACATGTGAATTGAATTGCAGTATTGAATTCAATTCACACCTTTCCAAACACCCCCCTTAATACTGAATTGAATTGGAAAGGTGTGAATTGAATTCAATACTGAATTTCCAAACACCCCCCTTAATATTCACAGTCCACGAAATTCCAACGAGCAAATGAAAAAGGAAAAGCCTTTATAAATAATAAGATTTTGCGGGGACAAGGACAGGGAGGGGCTGGACAGCCTGGACGTACTGGCATTCAGGATTGGATTTGGGGCTTTAATATGAAAATCCACAAGACTATGACATGAACAGTATCTATATAGAACCAATCAAAACTACGCTAGTATTTGTTTGTTAGCCCATTCGAATTCAATCTCCTCTGCTTGCTAGTATTTTGATTTGAGCACAGGCTTCTGGAATCATCCTTCGAAGGTGATTCTTAAGAACTTTGAATTGAGTTTCTTTTCTTTTCCGATTGTTTGGTTTATGACTAGCTTAGGTTTTTTGCTTGACCTATGAAATCAGAGATGTGAAGGTCAAGTCTGCATAATTGTTGAAGGTTGTGTGTGAACAAACAATCTCAATTGAAAAGAAATATGGCGGAATTTGTGGAGCTAGAGGCACAGGATGGTGTGAGAATGAGTTGGAACGTGATACCTGGAACAAAGCAAGAAGCAGCGAACTGTGTTATACCAGTTTCAGCAATCTACACCCCCATTAAGAGCTTCCCGAATCTGCCAGTCCTCCCATACTCTCCTCTCCGCTGCCGGATGTGTCGCTCCGTACTTAATCCATTTGCCATAGTGGATTTCGCCGCCAAGATCTGGACCTGCCCCTTTTGCTTCCACCGGAACCACTTCCCTCCTCACTACTCGTCTATATCCGACGACAACCTTCCAGCAGAGCTCTTCCCGCACTACACAACCATAGAGTACCAAGAAAACAACTTCTCTTCTTCGTCTTCTTCTGTGTTCCTCTTCGTGATCGACACTTGCATCATTGAGGAGGAGATGGGCTTCCTCAAGTCTGCCTTATCCCAGGCTATTGACCTTCTCCCTGACAATTCCCTCGTGGGCCTCATCACTTATGGGACCTTGGTTCACGTTCACGAGCTTGGTTTCTCCCAGATTCCCAAGACCTACGTTTTCAAGGGCTCTTCTAAGGACTTGTCCAAGGATCAAATTCTAGATCACTTGGGTTTCTTCCTCAAGAAGCCTCGCCCTGCCGTTGGCGTTGTTGCTGGCCCTAAGGATGGCCTCTCTTCCGACTCCATTTCTCGCTTTCTCTTACCTGCTTCTGACTGTGCCTTTACTCTCAATTCGGTATGATACGCTCTTTGTTCATTATCTTAATTATTACTTTGCATTTCCTCTCTCTGTCTCTCTCACTCATTCACATTTGATCCATCCATTTTATGAAAACAATTTTTCTGCAAAGATTTTGGAAGAGCTGCACAAAGATCCTTGGCCTGTTGCATCTGATCAGCGAGCTACTAGGTGCACTAGCACTGCCCTCAGTGTAGCTGCCAGTTTGCTGGGAGCCTGTGTTCCGGGTTCTGGGGCTAGAATTTTGACTTTTGTTGGCGGTCCATCTACTGAAGGAGCTGGTGCTGTAAGGCCCTCTCACTCTTTCCATTTCTCCAAACAAAACTGATTCCTATTTTGTCCTTTTCATTATCTTCTATTTTCGTAGATTGTGTCCAAAAACCTGTCTGAACCAATCCGTTCTCACAAGGATCTTGATAAGGACTCTGCTCCGCATTACCACAAAGCCGTTAAGTACTATGAGGGTCTCGCCAAGCAGCTTGTTCATCAAGGCCATGTGCTTGATCTCTTTGCATGTGCTCTTGACCAGGTAACTTTCATCTTACTACACGTCCTCCATGAGCATTACTTCTAGGCATAGCTCATCTTAATTCTGACTTGGTTTTTTGTTTTGACTTAATTGTGAAGCATAAACTGACAACGGAGAAATATTTTTAGTGTACCTTCTATATTGGTAATATGCAAAAAACTAGGTTCTCTTTGTAAATGGCACGAGCATTGGCCTCCAATTCGGATTCCTTGCCTTTGTGCATCTTCAAGTAATTTGTTCAGTGATTTAGATAGCTAATATCTTAGATCCTGTCAAAAGATGAAGCCATTTACTTCCTCTCTATTTGTAGTTTGGAACATCTTCTTAAAGATTAGGCCGTTTGGAGGTTTTGTTTATTGATTATCTTTTCTTCAAATATATCCACTAAACTTACACCCAAAATGTGGCCCTTCAACCCCTTCATTCTTGCTAGGTGGGAATTGCTGAACTTAAAGTGGCAGTTGAAAGAACTGGTGGGCTTGTTGTGCTTGCTGAAAGCTTTGGTCATTCAGTGTTTAAGGACTCCCTTAGACGTGTTTTCCTGTCGGGTGATAATGATCTTGGATTAGCATCAAAGTAAGACATCGACCATCTCCTCTTTGCTGGTACCTAAGCTTGGAAATTGTTTTGGGGTAATTTTAAGACTCAATGATTTCTGCTATTTGTCTAAAAGATTTCAGTTCTATAATTGATGCTTTGCTTATTGCATGTTTAGGATCATGACTCTCTGTTATAATAATGACCTTATGCATATGCTTCCCTTTGTTGTCACATGTTTGCTATTTATATTCCCTAATCAATTTTGTTTTTAATTTCCAGTAGAGTTTTTTTTTATTGAGATTCTAAATTGTAAAAATTTCACAAGAATTGGTTATTGCTCCATTGAGGTGAACTCACTAACAGACTGTTGTTGCATGTAGCCAATATTTTAGGATATATGAATAGTCTAGACAGAATTCAAGGAGTGAAGAAAGCTCATTATTTGCATCTTGATTTAGAGGCTGCTAGAATTGGCCAATTGCAAAGATAAAATCAATTATTTGATGGTTTATGTGGTGAAAGCATGGAAACCGTATCATGTACATGTGTAGTGTTGTTGGAAAAAGGCTCAAAACAACACATTTAACAAGCAAAGAGCTGAAACTTGGTGATTTGAACTGGAACAGGTGTAAGACTATGGCTGTCCAGAAGAAAATTAGTTTATTCGAAGTAGAACAACAATAACAATAACTTAGTTTGTTCCAAATAAAACAACAGTAACAATATGCAGGCGAGGTTAGGTTTCAGTCATTTATAGTTAGGTTTTCCTTTTTCTTATTGGTAATAGGAGAAACGTAGTTGACTAGGAAAAAGAAATCTAGACTGATTGTGAAAATATAACAAACATAGTGTAATTCAGGAAATATAGCAAAACTGATCTTTTTGGACAATAAATAAAATGTGTGCATTATTATTTATATTAAAATAAAGTAATTTCAACAGTTGTATATATCTCCTCGGGTTCAAAAAGAACCCAGCTATGACAAGTAAATCTCGATATACTTTTCATAAATGTGGGGATCAACTTGTTTTAGCTCATCTTCAGCAATCCAAGTACTCTTTTTGCTGCTTAACCTAGCCACTTTACCCAAAATCTTCAATATGAATTGCCACACCTTAATCAAACCTCCTTACATGTTCAATAGTTTCACAGCTTTAGCAAAGGGGCAGTTACTGTACTTGAGCTTCAATTGTAGGTTTAGTACCCGCAAATCCATTGAATGGATGCAAGTACAAAATATTCAAGATTTGTCTAGTTTGTAGTTCAGGTGGTAGCTCAACTAGATAATGCATTTGAGCTAATTTTCTTTAAAGATCTTATGAGGTCCAAATTATGACTTAGATGGTGCTTATGGCTTGTGATAAGTACACTATGATATCTCTCTTGCCTCAAATGCACAAGCACTTGCTTGTCTTCTTCAAATGATTGCCTTCGATGTTGTTGATTTGCAGCAAAAGAGTAGGCTACATTGTTGTCTTTTAGGGCAACCTTTATTTCTTCATAAATCTTTCGAATATGAACAAATGCTTCCCGTTCATCACTCACAACACTGATTCAAGTACATGAAAGCCATAAGTAACCTCAAAAGGAGTCTTTCTTATGCTATGATTGACATCAGTATTTAGGAAAATTCAGCTTGAGAAATGACTAAATCCCAAAATTTCACATTATTTTGATAGACCTCTGGTTCGACTCATATTCTAGGAAAAGAGGGCCCATGAATGAAGGGATAGTTGGCTTATCCTAGAGCGAACATATGTCATTTTGTTATCTCTCCCTTCATTTCTTTATTGTTATTTTGTTATGTTTGTTTTGCCGTTATTTTCGAATTTAGAAAAGGTATGTATAGGCTATCGCTAGGAGTGAGAGAAAACATGTGAATTTGGTTGTTGTTGAGGAGAGCCGCAACCCTCTCGATAGGCTGCTACCTTTTTATGAAAATTCCCTTTTCCATAATACTACAAAAGTTGATTGAACCGTGTTGTTCTTTTACATAACGTAGTATCCTATCAGAAATTGGTATCAGAGCTAGCAAGCCATACCTCCGAAGAACTCTGACAGGAAAATGGAAGCGATTGAGAAAGAAGTGGAAGGAATAAGGCAGGAGTTAAGTAGGATTCCAGTAGTGGAAAGAGCTGTTGAGAGAATTTTGGAGATAGAGAAGACTCTCACCACACTCTCCCAAGGAGTGACCTAAATAATGGTCACAATTAGTGAACAACAGAGAACGGTGCAAGGGCGAAGTAAATCCCTGGGTAAAGGAAAGAATACTGAACGAGAAGAAGTGTCTAGCTCGGTTGAAAAAGAAAAGAATGAGAGAGTACTTATGGGAGTGGAAGAAATGGTAAGTGGTTTTGTGGCATATACCCAGCAACAAATGAAAATGTTGGGCGGGAGATGTTGGGGAACTCAGAATCATGGCATACTGGGAGGCATCTTGAGATGCCCTTATTCAATGGAATGAATTCGGAAGGTTGGTTATATCGAGCATAAATGTTGTTCGAAATGAATCGAATGAGCGAAGTTGAAAAGTTAATGGCAGCTAGAATCAACTTCGAAGAGGATGCTCTCGCCTGGTTTCGATGGATGGATGCGAGAACACTATTTGGCAACTGGGGTGATTAAAAACAACGGTTGGTTCAGAGGTTTGGTCAAACTCAAACTGGGAACTTGTGCGAAAGGTTTTTAGATATAAAACATGGGTAAGTGGCTAACTGTTGGAGGGAGTTTCAGAAACTCTCAGCACCGCTTACGATGCTGCCTGTGGAGGTGCTAGAATCCAGTTTTGTGAAGGGGTTGAATACAGAGATTAGAGCTGAGCTTCGTTTGATAAACTCAATGGGGCTTAAGGCCCTTATGAGTACAATCCAAATGATTGAAGAAAAGAACTGGACCATCAAGCAAAAAGGAAGCACATCGGGACCTATTTCTCTTAAACCCAGTCGTTGGGGAGAAGGGAAAGGACTCGTGGGTCGGAACATGAACTAGGAGGGAGAAGCCAAGGCTTCAAACCGACTGAGGAACCTTCTGTAGCACTCGGGTCATGCTGCCAACCTGAGAACCATCGAGAACTCCCGCAGTAGGAGGCCGGCGAAAGATCTGACTCACTGATATTGATATCCAAGCCAGAAGGGCATGAGGGTTGTGTTATTCGTGTGAAGAAAAGTACCGGCTAGGCTCGTGTGTCGGAAGGAGCTCCAAATTTTGCTTATTACTGACGAAGAAAGAGAAGAGGAGGCGGTGGGTATGGAACCGAAGGACGACGAGCAGATTTCATGGGAAAAGACTGATAGTGTGGAAGCACACATGACGAAAGCTGTTGAACTATCCCTAAATTCGGTGCTTGGCCTGACCACACGAGGCACCATGAAGATGAGAGGGATGTTGGCTGGGAGAGACGTGACTAATGGTCGATTGTGGAGCTACCCATAATTTACTATCTCTAGAGATCATTAAAGAACTACGGGTGCCCCTCATTTCCACTTACAATTACGGGGTAATTATGGGTAATGATATAGCAGTTAAAGGGAGGGGCATTTGCGAAGGAGTAAGGATTGGGGTTTAGGGAATAACAATTATTGAGGATTTTCTGCCTCTACAATTGAGCAGTACCGATATAATTCTTGGTATGCAATGGCTTGGAAGTACTGGGAATATGGAGGTGAATTGGAGTAACCTGGTGATGGAATATTGCGTTGATGGTTCTTGAGTAGAGCTAAAAGGGGACCCCAGTTTATGCAAGACAGGAGTTTCGTTGAGGACCATACCATGACTAAGGCAATTCAACAAGGAGTGGGGCTAATTGTGGAATTATGTCAAATAGAGCTTCTTGGAAAAATTACTAGTGACAAATGGGCAGTTTTGGAAATGGTCCAGCGAGTGCTAAGGAATCATCAGAAGCTATTCCAACCTATCACAGAACTACCTCCTAAAAGGGACATCGACCATGTAAGGTATGGGACTTGAATCCCATATTGGTTAAATACAAAATTGATATGGAATTTATAAGGGCTTTGGGCTCTCTCCCCTCATAAGCTAGCTTTTGGGGTGTGGCTCTCTTAAAGTCCTTATCGATTGGTATCAGAGCCGATCTTGGAGTGGTGGTCTGGGAGTGCCAGTCGTGACCAACGTGACCGTGACCAACAAGGATCTCATAGTGGTGACCTGAAAGTGTCAGCCGTGACCAACATGGCCATGACCAA
>JANIPN010000005.1:1803499-1814590 GCA_027478595.1 Erythroxylum anguifugum
ACCTTTAAACAAAGAGGGAAACATAATCTGAACAATCCTAAATGATGGATGCCCAAGTCGACAATGATGAAGCAAAAATTTCTCTTTATTGAAAGAAACAAGTTCTGAAATGAAGGAATGTGGCAACCTACTCTTGTTCATGTTTAGTTGGCTTATGCTTCTAGATAGTAAAGGCCATCCCATTTCCTAGCACGTCTAATCATCCTCCTCGAATCCTTGTCCTGAAATACACAATAGTTATTGTAAAAAGTTACATTACAAGATAAATCTTGGGGGAGTTTCTATATGGAAACAAGGTTTGTGGACAATTTAGGAACATGAAGGACATTTCATACAATTACTGATGGTCTTATTTTGACATCACTATATTGGCTTCAGTGGTTAAAGATATTGGATAGGTGAGTCATATGGTCGGTTGCTCCTGAGTCCATGACCCAAGAGTTAGTGAAGGTTGTACTCGAGGCATTTAATCCAAGAGAAAGAGGAAACTAACTTGAATATGCCAAAGAACAAGTACTTGAAGGCTTTTCAGGTTTCCCAAGGCTGCTAATAAGTGATCTCACCCTCTCAATTTCGTCTTTGTTGAGGCTACTCGACTCTTGTGATATTGATTCGTCTTGTGATACAATAGCAATGTGCACTTGTCCCTTGTTTCGTGGCTGATCTCCCTTCTGACCCCATTCACGGCTTGGAGGCTTTCCATGAAGTTTTCAGCATTTCTCACGTGTATGTTGATGTTTCTTGCAATAAGTACTTAATTCATCACGATTTTGAGGCTTGGATTGATTATTCTTCCTTCCTTAAAAGACTGCTCGTCTCTTTGTATTTGTGGTTGATTTGCTATTACCAGCCAGCATAGCTGAACTATCAATGGTTTGTGGTTCAAGCATTATCCCTCTCTTACTTTCTTCACTTCGGATTAAAGCCACTACCTCATTAAAACACGGAACCTTCGGCTTCCCCATAATTTGTATCCTTACTTGATAAAATTCTAGATTCATTCCAACCAAAAAATCATAAACTCTGTCCTGTTAAGTAAAGGTTTTTAGAACTGCTGCATCTTCGGGACACTTGGTTTTTATCACCCGGTAGTGATCTAGTTTTTAACACAAGGATTTCAATTGATTTGTGTATTCTGTGACTGTTTTGTTTCCTTGTTTTGCAGCAACAGTTTTCACATTTACTTCATACGCTTGTGTTGCATCTCTAGCCTTGGAATAAGTTTGTTGGATTGCATCCCATATGTCCTTGGCAGTGGCCAAAAACATACATGTCTCATTGATTTCCGAGACTATAGAGCCCCACAGCCATGCCATAATATAGCGTCTTCTTCATCCCATGCTTCAAATTGCGGATCCACTGGTTTAGGTCCTACACTCATGGGATGACTAATCTTCCCCTTTCCTTTGAGCACAGTTCGAGTGAGTTGAGACCATTTGAGATAATTTTTCCATCTAATTTGTAGGTAGTTGGAATGCTTTTCAATTCTCCAGATTGTTGGGTTCGAATTACCTCTTCCGATTGGGTTTTGGTAGTCTCCCCAGTCTTAATTGTAGACTCCTCGATTTTTGACATCTTGCTTGACAAGATTATGGGAAATTAAGGCCAAATTGTGTGGGAAACAAAAGAAGAAGAAGAGAACGTGTGGAAGGAAAAAAAATGTCAGCAATGAAGGCTGGAAAAATGTGGCTAAGAAGGCTAGAATATGGTCAGGTTATCGAACCTGAAGCTCTGATACCATGTCAAAAATTAAGCAGAAAGTGTATTTCCTTATGTGTTTTTGTTACAACACTACTAGCTATATATATATACACAAAAACCTAGTATCCAAATCTGGTAGATACCCATAATTCATGGAATATCTTATCAGAATCTTAGCAAATCCTATCAGAATCTTGACTAATAATATCCTAACTTAAGGATACAATCTGTTACAATATATTTTCCTAAAATAGCCTCCTAACTATACGGTTTTTCCACACTTCAATTAATAAATTATTGAACTCATATATGTATTCATCAATAGACATGATTCATCGCTTCAAATAGTGATACTTCTTGTACAATTCCATTATCTAATTAGTTTACATAAATGCAGCTTCACTTTCATTTGTTCCCAACTGTTGATTTTTTGCTTGTCTTGTTATGAATGTTGCTCTTTAACTCTCTTTTTATTATTGAAGTCCCTTCAATTTAAGCTTCATGAACATCACCTTTTGATGTTCTTTGACAGGTTTATGTCTGAAATAATTCTTAAGCTAGCCTCCCTTCCAATCCAAACAATTTACTTTTGGAGTTTACCATGAAATCAACAACTATTGTAATTCCGCCATTATTTAATTCAAGGGCATGTAGCAACATTCTTTCAATCCACCTCGTACTGCTCGGTTTGGGGGTCCAACTTTGTGAAAGGGGTCATCTTCTTTTGTTGCCTCTTCAATCTCATGATCTTTTCAAGGGACTACGAGCTTGTGCAGGGTCTTGACATAGTAAGGCTTGTACAACTCGTGTCAAGTCCAAAATCTTGTGCATAATCTTTCCCATCTTTGTTTTGTTGAGTCTAGTTGTCTCTACCTCTATCTCTACCAAGATTTATCATAGCTGCTCTAAAAATCCTTGAAAGTAAATAGAATCTTTTACTCCAATACTACTTGATATAAGGGAAAGGTTTTAAAAACAACATTTAACAAAGAGGTTAAACTTGGTGATTTGAATTGGAAGTAGAACTATTCATGTATGTCCAAAAGAAACTTAGTCTATTTTGAAGAAAACAACAATATCAATATGCCAGCTTGATTCTAGCCTTTTATAGTTGGTTTTTCTTATTTGTAATAGGAGAAATATGGTTGACTCTGAAAAGGAAAATTAGTCTAGTTAGGGAAACGTAACAAAAGTCCAATTAAAAAAATATAGCAAAAGGCCGATCTTTTTGGACAAGAAACGAAACTCTCCATTATTATTTTATATTAAAACAGAGCAATTTTAGCTCTTGCATCATGTAATTTAGAATTTCATAGGTAACAAATCATTGCAGCATTTATAAATGCCTTTGCATGTAATTTGGGTTTCTAGACATGCGAGAATCTAACTTGCAAGGCGACTGACAACTTGCAGAAAGAGGATGGAAAACTGATCTTGTGCTAGCACATTCTCTTGCAAACACTCGATATGCATAGCACACAACCCCAAGGTTAATTATTTTTGATGTATAGCTTTTTGGCTTGGTAGGCTTTTCACATGCCTCATCTTATTTAAGATGGTATTCAAATTAAAATTTAGGAGTATTGACTTGAAGAGCTAGAACAATAGACGCAGAGCTAAAACTATGGTAAAAAAATTGTAGTAGCATTACATGATTTTACTCCATTATCCTTAACTTACTAGAGTCATACAATCGGTTTTGTTGCACAGTGTTAATTTGTTTGACAACCAATATTTTCATTTCCTTAAAGACAAAAATTTCCTTTTCAGCTGATTTATGATCCACTTGCATGCACTTAGTGTTGAGACTTACTATCTAATTAAGAATGTTGATAGCATCATTATCTGCTTGATTCTTTGAAGTTGGATGAGAAGATCTATTAGTTTATATTTTTGCATTTTTCATCATAGATATAAGCATGCATTAAGCAATAGCTATTGTTTTCATCTCACTTGATGGTTTTAACTGTTTTATATTGCTTGGTGAACTTCAAAGTTGTTTTGGCTCCTAACCTTGTTAATATGTATACTTTTGAGGAAAAATGTGTATTACTTTTAATAGTCAATATTTACGTGGACGAGATCCTTTTGTGCTGCATATATGCACTCATACATCTATGTGATAACTTCGACAAAAGAATGATTCTTATCTTTCCTGTTTTGCTGAATTTTGGACATAGTGGTATATTTGAGATAAACTATTCGAAGGATATCAAAATTCAAGGCATTATTGGTCCTTGTGCATCTCTTGAAAAGGTATATCTTGTGTTTCCCTTATTTCCTTCTTGTTCTCGTTGTATTTTGATACTTACTTTTAGTGATGTGGTGCAGAAAGGTCCTCTCTGCTCCGACACTGTTGTTGGCCAGGGAAATACCAGTGCATGGAAGATGTGTGGTTTGGACAAAGCTACATCTTTGTGTCTGATATTTGAGATTGTTAAAAAGGAAACCTCAGATTCTAATATTCAGTCATCAAGCAATCAATTTTATTTCCAGTTTTTAACATAGTATGGACTCCAAACTCACACTTGATCTATTTTCGTAAGCCTTTTGATGATGGAAGGATCTGTTTATCTTTTAATTGGTTCTTTGCACAGTTACCAACATAGTAGTGGTGACATGAGGCTTCGTGTTACTACTCTTTCCCGAAGATGGGTTACTGGATTAGGCAGCATACAGGTAAGCTTGTTGTCTCTTACACATGGCACTATGACCCTTTTTGTTGTTCTTTCCTTAGTTGTTAGTTCTCCTCCTAAGTTGATTTCAACATGTTGTAGGACCTTATTGCTGGATTTGACCAAGAAGCAGCTGTTGTGGCCATAGCACGTCTTGTTTCTTTCAAAATGGAAATTGAGGTACAATGGTACATTCCTTGGATTTTTACCTAAAATAAGGGAATATATAAGTATGCGAACAAAACCTGGTATCTCTAAAATCTTTGGGACTGCACATTGAGTGTGTGCTAATGCATAATGACAACGTTATGATAGAAAGCTAGAGAAAAGTAACAAGAAAGGAAGGAGAGTTGAGTTTCAAAAGTGGAAGAATCGACATTGTCCAAATTATTGAAGGCAAAGTGAGGAGGTGATATCATTTAGTTTAATGACATGTAGTAGTATTATTCACTTGTACTGTTTTTTGTGGTTTGAGGCCAAGGACTAGTATAATCGTTGTATAAAGGAAGTAACTACTGTCTAGAGGTTTTAATGATTAATTGACAATTTTCTATCTTCCCTTCTTTTGTCTTATTTTTTTCTAATCTTAAAACTAGGGTTTTTTTGGCTATTAGTTACTATCCTTTTGGTATATCAGAGTAGATGGCTCTCGAAGGTGAAGTAAGATGGTGGAAGGAAAAGGATTTTAAGACATGAGACGAAGATATGAAGATGCAAATGCAAGAATTGGAGCTTAGACATGAAATTAGTATTGAAGAGTTGAAAGAGTGGATACTATAGTTATATCAACATCCTACTCGAAGGGCCCTGAGAATAAAAGAAGACAATCAGAGGGTACCAGAGATATTATTTGGAGGTTTTTTGCATAACAACCAATATCATACGCCGGCAAGGTTTAGAAAAATATAATTTTCAATCTTTATTGGAGAGGGATTGAGGGGCTGGATCTTCAAGGGTGAACAAGTTTTTAGCTTTAGCTTGGATAGGACTTCGACAAAAGTTAAAGTAAGCTAGTTTGATATGCATTTGGAGAAGGGCCGAGGTAGGAAGGATCAACGAAAAGCTATTATGTAAGATTTGATTTCTTGTCCCACAAGTTGGTTATACCAGTTTATCCTTGAAGGGCTTAAAACTTGAAAGTGAGTACCTGGTTAAGATTTGGAATTCCAAGAGCTTACAACAGGCATATGATTTGGCCAAGAAGGGTGAAGTTGTTTTGCAACAATGTTTTAGAGGGGGTAGCAGCAATATGCAAACTACCCAACAGTAGAAGGGGCACCTAACTTCTCAAAAGAATTCATAAGGAAATCTACTTGAGCCTCAATTACTTCTTGTTAACAAGCATAATGGAGAAGTAAGAATCACCAAAATCACCAGTAGTAAGGAAATGGATGAGAGGAGGGCCAAAGGGAAATGATTATGTTGTGATGAGAAATTTATCCATGGCCATAAATGCAAGAGGAGAATGATGGACATGTATATAGTAATGGATAGTGGTGAAGGAGGAAATTACTGAACAAAAGCAAGAAGTACAACTTGCAATTTCGTTGCAAGTTATGGTAAGTGCTACTTCTATGAAATTTTAGCAAATGAAAGTGATAGATATGTACAAATATACATATTTTAATAGATGGGAAAGTACCCATAATTTCATTGACGAGAAGGTGATAGAAAAAGAAAGATGCATTATAAAGGAAATAGATCATTGTCTTAGTGAGTCGATGATTACAGACTAAGTGGCAAAAGATGTGTAGAGGCTTTAGGTGGGTGATGAATGGTCCAAAGTATGAAAAGTGATGCATTGTTCATTAGCATTGGAGCAAATGATTGCTTTAGGAGTACATTGACAAGTTACTTGAATGACATTATATGCAATTATAAGAGATTATGCAATTTGAATGGGTGTAAGAGTAGATAAAATCGAACAACAGTTAAAAAGTGGGAAGTATGAAGGTATTAAAAGCAACCACCAATATAGGAATATTGGAGTGGGAAAAAGCAACATGTGGTGTTTCAATTTTCATTGATGTAAAGTGATGGCAATATGCAATGGTGATGCTCACCCTAGTATTTTTGTTAGTTGATGTAATTGGATTTAATGAAAAGCAATATGTTAGTAAGGTTGAAGAGGGATTAAGGCAACTATTAAGTGACTATAAGGATGTCTCTGAAGTGCCTACATGATTACTGTCAACCAAGGTTTATGATCATTGAATTATGTTGAAATAAGGGATTGAAGCTATCAACTTGAAGCCATATAAATATGCAGGAGCGTAGGAAGAAGTAATTTAAGAGTTGGTAGAGGAGATGTTGACATAAGCGATATTTCGTTAGAGTGTAAGTCCCTTTTCTTCTCTTGTTGTTTTGGTGAAAAAGAAAGTTGGGTCATGGTGGTTTTGTGTAGACTATAGAGCTCTTAGCAAACATATGATAAAGGATAAATTTCCCACACCTTTAATTGAAGAATTGTTGGATGAGATACATGAGATTGTATTATTCAAAGTTGGATTTTAGAGCCAATAACATTCAATTTTGCATGAAGGTGGATGATATACATAAGATTGCATTTAAAACCCATGAAGGCCACACTAGGGATTCCTTGTTATGCCATTTTGTCTTACCTATGCTCCTACTTAGAGTTCAATGAATTTTATCCATGGTTGATATATCTTTGACAGCTCAGATGGAGTGAATACATGGACTCATCAAGGGCTATGCTAAACCTTTAGTGCAAACCAGAAGGACTAAAGTTGTTGGATGTTGCTCAGTGTCGATATAACTTAACAACCAAGAAGGTCTGGATTGAACTTAAGCCCCTTCAAGTTGGCCACAAAACACTAGCCTCTAATGCCTCACACCATCGAGAAAAGAGGGCGCTTCGTGTCAACCTACTTTAGGTGGTAGGATCGCAATGACCTTGCCCAAACCCATTTAGATAAATTAGCAAGGTCTATGGAGGGAGTGATGAACTTCTTGAAGATAACTCCAAAAGATCAACCAAACCTAGCCTATACATCCACTAAACGAGTGGAATACTATTTAATTGAGTTCGAGGCCAATTTGACAACGAGGCATATTGGGAATGGGCTGAAACTTATGATTAGAAGACCAAGTTTGAGACTATTTGACATCAAGAAAGGGTTACTCCCAACGAGGACGTTGAAACTTTTGGGAAAAAAAAAAGAAGAGGGTGAGCCACTTGAAGTCGAAAATGCTAATAGGGAGAGGATGGGCATTCAAATCAATAAGCTTTAAGTAGAACTACAGCTCCTTTATAGAGCTAAACCGCCAACATATATACCAGAAAAGATATCATCATAAGATATCTTATCACTTCCAGATTCAAAGCTCTAGCAAAATTATGCATACTAACTGATTGTATTTGATTAAGTTTCCTATTATATTAGAATATCCTATAAATTTTGAGATAAGAGAGTATCCCATAAATTATGAGATTAGATATTGTATTAGTCATCAATTTCCATTTATAGGTAATATAATTTTGTATGTAAGCTACGCTTGATGTAAACATCGAAAATATTAAAAAAAAATAGTCCTTATTCATATTCTGAGATGGTATCAGTGCCAAGTTAGGCTTCTTGGATCAAGTTGTTTCTAGCCTTCATTGCTGCAAACATTTCTGTTTTTTCTTATTTGGCTTAGCCTTCATGGACGCCCCCTATTTTTTTCCCTCCATTTCAACTTTCATTGCTTTCTCCTCCCTGTTTTATCCCTTTCATCTTGGCCATCATTTTTTATTATTGTGCTCTAATACAAAGCATTCTTTCAACCTTGATTGTTGGAATTGTCCAAGCAAGCAATATCACTACCACATAGTTGAAAGAGATTGCTTGATTCCCACAACTAGGGGAATCAACATCATAAAAGCTGAGTAGTCTTAACTAAGAAGAAATTGATAGAGTGAGATCTCTTATGAACAACCATGAAAAGCCTTTAGGTACTTGGTTCTTTGACGTATTTAGGTAAGTTTCCATTTTCCTTTAGATTAATTGCCTTGGATGCAAATTGTGCCAATATGTTCCATTTATCCAAATGTTTCTCAACTTACATGCCATGCCCAAGTAGTAGAAAAATAGTCACAACTGATTGATCTTTAACAACTTTAGCAGGTGTAGGGGATGTTAAAATAAATCCATTAGTAACTAAGAAATGTTTATCATGTTCCTAGACTATCAACCAACCTTGTTTCTATACAAAAATTCATCGAAGATTTGATGTTGTAATGTGATCTTTTTTTACAGTAGTCATCGTGGTTTTTTAGGAGTAGGATTTGGTTAGGATGATTGGACTTACTAGAGAATGAGATGACCTCTACTATCTTGAAGCGCCAAATCAATTAATCATAACTAAGGGCAAATTATCCCATTCTTTCATGTCAGAGTATGTTGTTTTCAATAAAGAAAATCTTGTTTCACCATTATTGGGGAAGACATCTATCATTTCGAATTATTAAGATTTTGTTTGCTTCTTTGTTTACAAACGATATCATTGTATGTGAGCTTGCTAAATACAATCATGCACCTTTTCCTATTAGCAATCGAAAGAGCTCTATTTTTTATGTCTTATAGTGATATTTGAGGTCCATCTACTATTTCTAGTACTTATGGGGCAAGATGGTTTGTTTCTTTCATTGATGATAGTACTCGTGTAAACATAAAATTGATGTTAATATCATACTACCAATATTTTGCTCCATGATCAAAAATCAATTTGGGATTAATATTAAAAGGTTCAAGACAGATAACGCCAAATTATTTCAATCAAGTTCTGACCATTTATTTTTAGAATTTGGAAATAGGTCATGAGTCATCTTGTGTGTACACTTCATAACAAAACGGGGTAGCAGAAAGGAAAAATGTTAATCTCCTTAAAAAACACGGGCCTTGTTATTTCAAAAGGATATGTTTCAGCCACTAGTCTCATAAACATATCGCCTTCTAGAGTCTTGGGTCTCAAAAGTCATATGGACGTCCTTTCAACATTTTACCCGAATCTAAACACTACCAACAATTTTTTTAAATATTCAAGTGTGTGTCATTTGTTCGTGTTCATAATATAGGAAAATTATACCCTAGGCCTCTGAAATGTGTCTTATGGGCTTTTCTTTGACTCAAAAGAGGGTATAAGTGTTATCATCCTCCATCAAAGCAGTTATATGTCGTAGTAGATTTCATATTCAATGAACAAGATTCGTATTTCAACAATCCTTATCTTCAGGGGGAGAATTCAATTAGGGGAGATAAGGAAAGTTTTTTGCTTGATCCAATTCCTTTGTCCAATTTTACAACACCAACCATATCTTCTAATTCATCCTGTCTGATCCATATGTTAAAACAACCATCTTACCCTATGCCTGAACAACCCATATTTGAACCCGTTCCTAAAGCACCAAGTGAACCACAAGAAACAAACCTGATTTTTCCCTTGGAGATGTGAGATTTGGTGAAGGCAAGGTGTTCACAAGAAAAAAGATGGTTGTTCTTGAACCTATGTAGGTCCAAGAGTCTAACCCAGATTCTTCACATGAGGTAACAATTTCTAATCTTCCATTGCAAAATCAAACTAAAATTCGTATGAATAATGATCTACAATACCTTCCTATTGCTATTAGCAAAGGAACCAAAGAGTGTACAAATGATCATTGTATCCTCTTGCACATTTCTTATCCTGTAAAATTTTTTCACCATCTCACATAGCCTCGTCAGCTTGAAAAATGGAAATAAGCTATGAATGTAGAGAAGGCATTGCAGAAAAAACAAAACTTTGCGAATTAGTGAGGTTACCTATACGAAAGAAACCAATGGCTTGGTATGTACGTTGAAATTTGGGGCAGATGGGTGAGTTGAGATCCAAGGCATGACCGGTAGCAAAAGGCTATACTCAGACTTATGGGATTGATTCTTTAGAGACTTTAGCTCTTGTTGTAACAATAAATACGATTAAAGTATTATTGTCATTAGCAGCTAATTTGATGTCAAGAATGCAATTTCTACATGGAGATAGAAGAAGAGATGTACATGGAAGTTCCACTTGGTTATAGGAAGAATTTGATTGCTCGTATTGTGTATAAGTTGAAGAAGGCACTATGTGGCCTTAAGCAATCACCTCGAGCATGGTTTGGAGGATTTGCAAGACCTGTTTGCCGTGGGATGTAGACAAAGTTAAGGAGATTATACATTGTTTATCAAACACTCTCCTTCAAAGGGAGTTACATCTCTTGTAGTGTATGTTGATGACATAATAGCGACAAGGAATGATGATAAAGAGAAATAGTTGTTGAGGAAACGATTTGCCAAGGAATTTGAGATTAAGGCATTGTTAAGGTTGAAGTATTTCCTTAGAATTGAAGTTCCACGTTCTAGGGAAGGAATTTTTATCTTGCGACAAAAGTATGTTATAGATGTTCTCAAGGAAACAAGCAAGGGAACATGCAAACCTACAAGCACTCTTATTGATCTAAATCTTAAACTTGGAAAAGCAGAGGAGGATGTTGCAATAGACTGAGAGATGTATTAGCGCCTAGTAGGAAGATGATAAGGATGCTTTTGTGGGTAAAACTTATCAAAGGAGAGGCAAGAAATTGGGTCACGGCTGATAACCTAGAGAAGGCTGGAAATTTTAGATAGAGAGGAGAAATAATAGAAGATTAGATTAGGATAGTAATTGGATAAGGATAGTTAGCTTTTGAAAGATC
>JANIPN010000005.1:1814690-1825689 GCA_027478595.1 Erythroxylum anguifugum
CTAGCTAACGTTCAGCCAACATCGGTTCTTCCTCAAAAGGGAAGAACACCAATAAGGGAAGGAAGGTGGATTTTTCCTTGATCGTCCAATGACGAGATCATACAGTAGGGCCCTTACCAGAAGACTAATTTATCCGTCTCACATATAACCAGATATAACATATGGAATAAGTGTAATTAGTCAGTTTATGTATAATACAAAGTAAGCTCATTTGCAAACAGCTTAAAGAGTGCTTCAATATTATAAAGGAACATCGGGGCAGGTTATTTTTTAAAAAGAAATGGAGGTTTAGCTGTTGAGGCATACGCTGATGTTGATTTTGATGGATCTATTGTTGATAGAAGATCAACTTCAGAATATTGCATTTTTCTTGGTGGGAACCTTGTGACTTGGAGAAGCAGAAAACAAGGTGTAATGGCTCGATCAAGTGCATAGGTTGAGTTTCGAGCGATGGCTTAAGGTGTGTGTAAACTACTCTGGTTGAGGATTATTGTTGAAGTTTTGAAGATTAAGTGGGATGCCCTATGAGATTATACTATGAAAACAAGTTTGCAATTCACATAACTCATAACTTAGTTCAGCATGATCGATTGAAGCACATTGAAATTGATAGGCATTTTATCAAGGAAAAGTTAGAAAGTGGATTAATTTGTACACCTTATGTCTACTCATGGTCAATTGGCTAAAATTCTCACCAAAGGTTTAAGTGGCTTAATTTTTTAGACTATTGTATCTAGGCTGGGAATGGAGAATACCTATTTACCAACTTGAGTGGGAGAGTGGCAAAATCATGTATATTGATTGATGGATTGATTGTATCTTATTAAGTTTCCTATTGTATTAGAGTCATTATTTTTCATTTATAGGTACTAAAATTTTGTAAACATTGAAAATATGCAATATATATATATATATATATATGAAAATATGCATATATAAGAGAAGCTTACTTGAGGAAATTTCTTCTGGTCTTCTTTGATTATATTTTGGTGTATGGTCCTATTTTTCAATTGCATTTGTAACATCTTGAAGCGATGTTACAAGTAATAAGAGCTCAACACTTTTTTGTTAAGCTTTCTAAGTGCTACTTTTGAGGAAACAAGTGCAGTATTTGGGACATATAATCAATGCTAAATGGGTTGCAACTAATCCAAAGAAGATATAAGCATTGGTAAATTGTCCTAGTCCAAAACATTGAATCATCTAAGAAGTTACGTAGGTTTGTTTGGAAACTACAAGTGATCTATAAAATTGCATCTATCTTCCTATGAGACAAAGTTGCTAGCACTATCTTATGCGTAGACATTTTATGGCGCAAATTGATCATAAAAGTTTGAGGTATTTGTTAAAGCAGGAGATAACTACCCCATGTCAACAATAATGGCTACCTAAGTTATTGGGGTTTGATTTTGAAATTGAATATAAGAAAGGTGTTGAGAACAATGTTGTAGATGCTTGATCTTGGGTGACAAGTGTGAAAATGTACATGGTAATCTCTCGTACAAATTGATTTGTCACAAGAGATTAATTACGACAAAGATGAAAATATTCAAACAATGATGCAAAAAACAATGAGTGGAGGGATTCACCAATACAATGTGTGTACTTGGTCGATAGACTCAACAATGGGTGGGCAAGTTGGTTGTCGGGAGAGATGTAGACTTAAGAGCCAAGATTATTTTCTTATTTCATGCTATTGGGATAGGTGGACATTCGAGATTCATAGGAACTCATAAGCAAGTCAAATCGTATTTCTTTTGGAAAAAAGATGCATAATGATTTATGAGTTTGTAACACATTCTGAAATATATCTGAAGCACAAAAAGTTAAATTATAAATTACCTGGCATGCCTTTGTGAATTGTTAGTGATATAGATCTTATCATCATCATTACTTTTTAGAAAGAGTTTTAATCATAATTTTATTATGAGACACTGTATTTGTTTATAATTCAAGAGGTTTCTTTGCGCCAATCCACGACGTATCAACTTCAAACGGAATGAAAAACAAAGATCTTCAATCGAACCCTTGAAAACTATTTGTGATGTATGATTAGTGATTGCCCTTACGGCTCTTTTTGGTGGAGTGGTGGTATAATACTACATTTCTCTTGACAATTCATAGCTCATCATTTGAGGTTTTGTATGGATATGCTCCTCCACGGGATATTCCATACTTCGTAATGATAGACCAAGTGATGAAAATATCAAGAGGTTGAAGTCAACTTTATGTGAAGCACAAGGAGAATCACAATCTATCAGTGAACTTTATGTGAAGCACAAGGAGAATCATGATCTATCTGCATTGTTCTAGTCTCTTCCAAGTGAATGGCAAGGTGGGGACCATAAACCTTAAAGATTTATCCTGTGTTCCATGTTTTTTTCCAATTCAAAGCAAATTAGTTTAGAGATAAATAAGTCCATATTTCTTTTCCATTTCAATGCATTCAAGTCTGGAGGTGCCTGAGTCATTGAAAGATATATTTGAAAGCTAGTGGCTAATAAAGATTGAAGGTTAGTAAATTGAAGGATTAAACTAGTAGTTCAGTTATTGGTTCAATGGCCCGTCGAAGATTGTTAGGAATCTCAATAGAGGTTGTATTATTGATAGTATATTAGATGATAACAAGCTAGAGCAAGCTCCCCCTCTTGGATGAACCAAGCCAACCTTCCTAACAATGATTACAAAATCGTTGTTATCTCTATCCTCAGTAGACAGCTATATTCCCCGCTCATTCTCTTTCCATAACTACCTTCTAACAAACTTGCCTACATGGCACTTGACACTCCCCCCTTTTCCAATTTGTTTCTACGAGTATAAGTTTTAATGGGCTTAGTTGTTATGGGCTGAGTAGAAGGTGAATTGTTAACAAAGATGAAGAGTATGTGATATGGGAGTATTTGTACGTACAACTTGCAGTAACAATATTCAAAATTCAACCTTGTGGACAAGATTGCTAAAGGAGGGAGTAGTGATAAGGTAGAAAGCCAGAGAAAAGTAAAGGTGAAGGGAAGGAGAGTTGAGTTCCAATAGGGCAAGAGAAAAGTAAAAGTAAGCTTGGAATGCTTCTTTATTGTGGCAAGTTAACATGATTTGGTAAACAGTTACTGTTTTAAAGTAAGCTTGGAATGCTTCTTGAATGTGGCAAGTTATTTTGGTGTTCTCTGAGAATCCACATTGTACTAGAAAACTTATTTTCTTTATTGGTGTTCAAAGCTTGAAGCTAGGAATGCATGAACCAAGGGATTCATTGACTTCCCTTAAATGAGTATCCTTTAAAAAGATGATATAAATTAGGACTTATAATTTGAAGACTGTTATTAGATGTTTTTATGTAGAAGATGAAAGAAAGAATATTTACTTAAAAAATGCATCAATTGTAGTGCTACCAACTCCATTGTTGAGCTCTTTCTATTCTTTCATTTAATGACATGTTCTTGGCATTCAGGCGGAGTTTGACCCAATCAGGTGGCTAGATAAAGCATTGATCAATTTATGTTCATGGTTTGGAGATTACCAGAAGGACAGCCCAGCCTCTTTCAGCTTATCACCACGGTTTTCAATATTTCCTCAGTTTATGTTTCATCTGCGACGTTCCCAGTTTGTCCAAGTAATTTACATGTGATTTACAAAGTACATCATCTTGATATTTCTGGTACTCTTGGTTGTATTACCCATGTGATCTTTGTATAATCTGACAGGTCTTTAACAACAGTCCTGATGAGACAGCATACTACCGAATGATACTGAACCGAGAAAATGTCGCCAACTCAGTTGTGATGATACAACCTTCTTTGATCTCTTACTCATTCCATTCAGGGCCAGAACCAGCTCTTCTTGATGTTTCTGCCATTGCAGCTGACAGGATCTTACTTTTGGATTCCTATTTCACGGTTGTTGTTTTTCATGGTGCTACAATTGCTCAGTGGCGAAAGGCCGGATACCATAACCAACCTGAACATCAGGTAATTTGTTAGGATGCCTAATCCTAAATGAAACATTAAAAGATTGCATATCTTGTTTTTCATTTAGATTCAGGCTTCTTCCCTTGTTTGATATTAGACATGGCAAAGAAAAATAAATCTGCCAGATCCCGTGAGTCCGTTATGTTGGTGAGATTTCTTAGTTGGATCAGCAGGATGACTTAATAGGATTGATAACAATGGAATATTTCCATCAAACACAAGTTAGATTTCATGTTGAAATAAGTAGGCACCTGGTATTACCAATCACCATGTCTTGTCGTTTGGTTTTCCACAACATTTTAATCAAGCATGCTGCTTTACTTCCACTTCGTTTCCAACAGTACCAAGATGTGACTAGACATTATTTTATTTTCTTCTCTTAACTTTGTCATGGTTTTACCCAAATTTTGTATCAGTAGCTATTAAGATCGATTTGATTTTGGACTTGGCTTCCGAGTGGTTATTGGACCAGAAGCATGTCTTGGTTATCTGTAGAAACTTGGTATAAATTGCTAGGGAAAAATGAAGCTTGCTGGTAGCTATGACAACCTTGCTTCTATGCATATTTGACTTTTCGCTGTTTCCTTTAAAGAGAAAAAAAAACGAAATGGGAATCCTTAACTGGAAAGAGTTTATGGGAATACTGTTTGGTTAAGGTTCTTATATCTCACATATTATTCTGTAATGGAGGGTAAGATTCGACCCTATAATTAATGTGTGACAGAACTAGTTATATTAACAAATTGCTGCATAAGATCAGATAGCGTATAACGTGCTATAACAACTTTATACAAAATTCAATACTCAGGGTTTGCGTGAGAATCAATTTATTTTCTTCCTTAATGTTAGAAGACATGCATATCTGAATGCAGCGATGCTGACCCATGCATGTGGAACACCTTGTTCTTATTTGAGATGATTTATCTTCACAGGCATTTGCCCAGTTGCTGCAGGCTCCTTCTGGTGATGCAGAAGCCATTATTAAGGAGAGGTTTCCGGTTCCACGTCTAGTCATCTGTGATCAGCATGGTTCACAGGTTAGTAATTTTCGTTGCATCAGAACACAGAAATACCACGTATGTAGCTTTACTTTCAAACGTGCCACTCAACTTGTAAATCTGACTATTATACGCATAAACTTTCAAAAGTTTTCAATTAGATTTAATTCAATCACTTTGCTGTTGAATTTTGTACACAATTTTATGCAAAATGATGTATAGACAGAAGGAAAATTTTAACCCGAGTTTGGCTGTTGCTTTACTAATACCATTACACATTTTAAAGGCAGTGGCAGATGGTCTATTCCAGACATTTTTAGAGTTCCCTAAATTTTAAATGGTAAATGAAAATGGTATCCGTGTATTTGACCTTTATTTCCTTCCAATAGAGTTGCACTTTGAAGTGGTTAAGCAGCAAATTGACATCTACTGTAAGTAAATAAATAAGCCCGTAGATCGCAGTCTAGAAATTCTTTTGGGAAATATGCGCCATGAAGTTATCTAATAGAAATTTATGCAATATAATATACAAGTCCCGGTCCGAAATGCAAATTCTTCTCTTAAAGTGTTCGGACATGGATTTTATTCTCCATTTCTTGTCTGCATATTCATGCGTTCGCTCACAGGGTGCTAGAAATGAAGTAGCATCCTCACTACTCCTCACATAGGAATTAATTATATATGTTGTCTTGAAACGTTAGGTATAAAATTTGCATATCAGTTGAAAAGTTTGGATTTGATGACTTTTTGGTTACGAGTTTCTTGCGGATCCATTCAAGTAATGCTATTTGAAATGCAGGCACGTTTTCTTCTGGCAAAATTAAACCCTTCGGCTACATACAACTCTGATACTCCTTCTGGAGGAGATATCTTGTTTACAGATGATGTCAGCTTCGAAGTCTTCTTTGATCATCTGCAGAGATTAGCTGTTCAGTAGGAAGTGTCGTTGCTGCTACTGCCAATTTTGTGAGAATAATTCTTTTGTACAGCAATTATATATCTGAATAGAGGCTTCGTGTTTAGTTTGGATTTTTCAAATGTTATATTTTTCATCTTCTCCCTATCACTGGACAATGATGAAGAATAAGCTGGAAAATCTTTGTGATCGTGATGGTTTAAACAAAGCTATAGGACAGTCACCGGCGAATCTACAAGAATTTTGGTGACTTATGTCTTTTCTCTCATCAATTGATGAATCTCATAGTTAATTGCTTCACCATTCTGTGGAACAGTCTGGACACTGGTAATTAATTAGCGATTAGTATCTCTTTTTTCCTCCCTCGCTTCGCTTGTAATTAGAATAGTAAAACAGAGTTGCATCGTTAATGGTCCCTGAGCTTTACCTCAACTACCAATTTTGTTCTGTAAGATTTCTCGGGACAAAAATGTTTCTTTCATTTTTAGCTGCACGATTCGATCCAATAGAATATGTAGAAAGGAGCCTGAATACTTGCAGATTTAATAGGGAAGTGTAAAGATGTGATTACTGAAATGATTTTGGGACAGACATCTTGTCATTAGGTTTTAAAAGTTGAGTTTCTTCCAAACATATGTGACTGATGTCATTGACTTTGAGAGGCACCCACGTATCTATTACAAGATGCAAAAAGGAACTTGAAACTTAGAAATTCGTACGAGTATTAAAAGTTGTCATGAAATGAACCTAAAATCGTTAATGAGTTGGAAAAGAAGCCTTAAGCTATCCCGACAACTATATGTATATATATTATATAGTTCATTACATTCTAAGATCGACGAGTAAATAAAAATCTTATTTGATATTTTAGATATACATGTAATAACCATACACCATAAATAACTTGGATGAAAAAAAGTTTTAATAATAGCTGATACTCACTTCTTCAGTGGTCGTAGATTGATGTAAGACAACGAAATGGACTTCACGAGCCATTTTCACGCTGTATGCTTCTGGTATTTGTGGTGGAAGATGACTTGTAAAAGCTCATAAATTTTGCAATGAACTCTGCACATAAAAATAGATGAAGTCAAGTGACGTACAACCTCTATCTGCGTGGAGTTACAGTTAAATATCTCATGTGGCCACTGCTTCGTGCATGAAAGCTATAAGTTATATTTAGTGGCGGTTTTACCTTCAATCCTCATAAAATGGTGAACTTCCTTTCTTGCGGGATCATTAAACTGTATTCCAACATCCTCCGGTCGGTTTTGATCACCATCTAACATGTTTCCATCTACTATCTGCATAGAGAAAGAGAAAGAAAGAAGCCATGCATATGAAGTTAACTCTCGAATATCAAAGTACGTATGCATATCATTAACACCTCTTCTGCTTCAAGTCTAAAAGTTTTGCAGTTATCGCATAAAAGTGAGCAGGTAATATTATCGATTTGTCAATTTAATGAGTGAAAGTTAAAAGTTGCTTCCATACACTGTATTGCCTGTAAAGACTTTCGATTTTCGGTTTAGTGGATTCATCCACGTGCTTTTCCAGTTCTCCAAAGAGGGACTGCGAAAAGGATGATGAATAGATAAGCTAACTAACCATATATGTATATATGTACACTCTGAATCTACTGCCAGTGATATATATGGAAGGATAGGAACATACCTCATATATGAAGTCCGGAGATACATCATGCTCTATAAGATTTCGAAGCTTTCCACGAATGATGTATAGCCTCCATAGAAGAAAATTCCACGATCAATAATTCTAATTTTGTTATTGACTAAAACGAGGTAAATTTTCTGTCATTTTTATGGTATCCATATTTCTTGTATCTATGCATGTATGTATATGGCTACACACACACACACATGTATAAGCAGAAGAAATTAAACATGGTGACACATTTTTATGATGTGCATATTCCTTGCACTGTGTATATATATGAGCAGCAGAAGATTAAATACAGTGAGTTTCCTGACATTTTTATAGCAGAAGATTAAATATGGTGAATTCCCTAACATTTTTATGGTTTTCATGTGTGTATATATATATATATGAGCAGCAGAAGATTAAATATAGTGAATTCTGTCGTATTTTATGGTATTTATATTCCTTGCACGTGTGTGTATATATATGAGGAACAGATGGTTAAATATAATGAATTCCCTAACATTTTTATGATGTCCATATTGCTTGTGTGTGTATATATGTATGTGCAGAAGATTAAACAAGATGAATTTTAAGACATTTTTATTGTGTCCATATTCCTTGCATGGGTGTGTGTATATGATGTCCCTGACATTCTAAATAAGGTGAACTCCCTGACATTTTTATGATGTCCATATTCCTTGTATGTGTGTGTATATATATGTAAGTAGCAGAGGATTAAACCTGGTGTCCATACTTCTGACAAATAAGTGTGAGTAAATGTGTATATATAAGCTCTCTACTACTTAATTAAAAGTAAGGTTAAGTACACTGAACCTCCCAAGACTCAGCGTTTAGCAGGATTTATAGTGGGCCACTGTTTTTATATACGAGCAATATAAGATTAAACAGGTGGATTCCCCGACATTTTTATGGTGTCCATATTCCTTGCATGTGTGTGTGTCTAGCAGAGCAACAGAAGATTCATATTCCTTTCTTGTGTGTGTGTGTATATATATGAGCAACAGATGATTAAACATGGTGAATTCCCCAACATTTTTATGATGTCCATATTCCTTGCATGTGTGTATATATATATATATATATAAGCAGCGGAAGATTAAATATTGTGAATTCCCAGACATTTTTATGGTGTCTATATTCTTTGCATGTGTGTGTATATATATAGGAGCAACAGAAGATTAAACATGGTGTCATTAAGTGTGCGTGTATATATATATGGGCAGCAGAAGATTAAACATGATGAATGCCCTGATATTCTTATGGTGTCCATATTCCTTGCATGTGTGTATATATATATATATATATGTATGAGCAGCAGTAGACTAAACATGGTGAATTCCGTGACATTTTAATGGTATCCATAATTCTTGCACGTGTGCGTCTATATATATATATGAGCAGCAGAGGATTAAACATGGTGAATTCCCTAACATTTTTATGGCGTCTATATTCCTTGCATGTGTGTGTGTGTATATATATGAGCATCAGAAGAGTAAACATAGTAAATTTTCTGACATTTTTATGATGTCCATATTTGCGCGTGTGTGTGTGTATATACAAGAGGAGCAGAAGATTAAATATGGTAAATTCTTTGACATTTTTATGGTGTCCATATTCCTTGCATGTGTGTGTATATGTACACTTGAGCAGCAGAAGATTAACTTACTGTCTGGGGCTTTGTTCTTCAACCATTTTCTTAGCAATGTTGGCAATATCATCTTCCCACCCGGTGAGAATCACTTGATCTTCGATGAAGGAATTGCTTCTGATGAAGTTTTTGGGAGCAAGAAAGTGAAGAAAAACTGAGGTTAAACTAAGTATACTCGACGGAAATGGCAATAAATTAATTAAAGCCACCTTATCTCCCAAGAGGCTTCAAAAGAACGGATAGCTTGACGAAGGTTATTCTTTGCCTTGGCAGCAATTTTTTCAGCAAGTTGATGTGGCAGTTCTATGCTTTCTTGTTTGGCTATAAATTCCAAAACTTGAGCAATCTAAATTAATGATAAAGCAAGAAGTGAAGAGATGTTTCAGACAATGTAAGAGCATTAACATCTATATATATTATACATGCAATATTTAACCTCTTCAATAGAAGGGGGCAAGAGTTGAACAACGTTGCAGAGAGTCTTAATGGGCTGAAGCTTTGAAGCATCACCACAGCAGAAGAAGAATTTAGTGAACCCCTTGTACCTTTCTAACAACCACTTTATGTAGAACAGGCCATCTGCAGATAATTTGTCTGCCTCATATAAAATTATTGCTGCGTGCACGTAACAATTCTTTAATTAGTCCTTAAGTATAAGATCTTTACCTTGAACTCTCATGTACATCACATCCAAGCTTTTGGGAGAATATATACTTTGATGTACATACCTCGGCAACTATCAACTCTAGATTTCAAAGCCTTGTCAGGAGCTTTGTCATGTGTTTCCTTTATAAGCTCAAAGATGACGTGCTTCTCATACTCTCCCACGTCAGACAGATTGACTTCTAAATGTTGAGAAGATACTTTCACTCTTACTTCTATACTTCCAATTGCCTCACCCTATTAAAAACCAATTAATTGGTGGAAAGTCTAGACATATCGTAGTTAATCAATACACACATGCATGCATGGTGATGGTACCACATCCGAGTACCTTCAGTTTAAACACCTTCAACTCCTCCTTGGTCTGTGAAAGCATAAGAAAACCAAATATTAGCTATCATATCTCATTGTCTTTGTTGAAAGGCCTAACTTACCACCAAAAATTAGTTTGAGAGGGAAGGTTTGTACACAATTATAAATGGCTAAATGCACTCACATTTGTCTGATGTGAGATTCTTGACACACCCTCCTCAGCCTAAAGTAGGACTGGACACCTGCTGGACATATTGAACAAAGAGACAGAATAGGGTACCGTCCCAAACTATCGAGACAAACGAGCTCTGATACCATGTTAATGTTAGAAAACAAATTCTCCTTTCTTTTGGACATTTGGAAATCAACGTGTGTGGCTCCAAATGATTGCTTAGTAGCTAAGAATAGTAGGGAGTATGTTAGGGGTAATTTGTTGTGTTTAGAACACATGTGGGGACACTTGTTATCCTCCTCATTTATTACTTGTCCCTTGTCGGTTTAAGTATGCCTATATAAAGGCTAGTCTCATCTCGTGTACTTTAAGTGAATGAAGAAAGAAATAAAAAAGAGTGCAGTAGTATATTGTGAACAAGGAGTGTGCAACGTGAGGAAGAAAGAGCAAGACTCGTAGCTTTTCCAAAAAGAGGAAAAATTTTTCTTTTGAATATTTTTCAAATTTCTTTGGAGCCCATCAAGCTTCCAACAAGTGGTATCAAAGCCTGGTTCGTTTTTTCGTAAATTGGTGAAGCAATGGCCAACTTGATCCAGCCTCAAGTTCCAAAATTGACAAAGACAAATTATGGGAATTGGAGCA
>JANIPN010000005.1:1825789-1849942 GCA_027478595.1 Erythroxylum anguifugum
CTCTTGTGCTCGTTGGAAGTAGACGACTCGTGTATGGTAGAGAATTGCGCCGCGTGTGACTCGGCAATAGAGCCTTCAGGTGATGCCACAGAGGGTGATGTTATCCGAATCTCAGGTTGCTGGACTGGAGGCGGCCCTGGTGGAGGAGGATATCTGTGCTCCAGAGGTCTCTCTTCTTGAACCTCAGAAGGCCAAGGTGGGGCTTCTCCAAGAGGATGATTCGGATCTGACATGGTGAGGTTGGAATCTTAATACGAAGGTGGTGAACTAGCAGAAGACCACGATATGAGCTTGCTAAGCAGTCGAGCAGACTTTGTAGCAACGATGACAATGAAGGCCGAGTAGGATGAAGGACAATGAAATATATGATGATCTCGAAGGCAAGGCTGCCTTGATGGGTGGATACCTACCCAAGTACCCATGTACCTACCTATTCCCCGGGGCAAATCAGCCGAGGGTGACGAGTTTAGTGGCGATGCACTGACGTACCCGACCCGGCGAACGGTCCCTTTTACTTTGCGTCCACGTGGACGATGGCACTTCAAATCTCTGTTCTTGTTCCTATAGGGCGCCGGCATTGCTTATTTGCTGCGGCCGCTGCCTGAGGAAACCCTGTAACGATTAGCATGAGGCAATGCAGCATCCCATACTCACGACTTTGATGCCTGAAACTTCGTAGAATGGGATTCTTTACTAAGCTTTTTGAAATACGACGGGTTCGTGGTTTACTGCTCCTTGTCCAAGCACAACAGAAGGTATGACAATTGACAGAATGCGTGCATGCATGTAGGTCGGTAAGTGATCAAATGTCCCGATACTTTGGCCGATATATGCTGATGATGTGTTCAAGCACTGGCTTTTACGACCTGACAAACAGAACAGTGAGTAACTTTCGCGATTATGGCGAAAGACCCAGTTTCACGTACTGGTATCGATTGCTGTATTTGTTGGGAAGGAACTCCGACAAAAATTTTGCTGGTTGATGATCTGATTGATGGACATCTAGAATATAGGTGAACATACTGAGCCCATAGATGCAGCTGCCGAAGCAGCCTTATCAGATGTCGAGAAAAAGACATTGAAAGAAAATCGAAAGAAAGATAAGAAGGTGTTGATGAACCCACGCTCGAGAAAATTTCATATGCAAAGACTTCAAAAGAAGCATGGGAGATTCTGCAGAAATCTTTCCAAGGAGTCGAAAAAGCTAAAAAGGTATGTTTTTAATCACTCAGAGCTAAGTTCGAGATGCTAAAAATGCAAAGTTCAGACAATATTGGCGATTATGTCACTCGTTTGAAAACGGTGGCTAATGAAATGAAAAGAAATAGTAAAACTCTAGACGATGTTCGAGTAATGGAAAAGCTTTTGCGTTCACTTACACACAAATTTGATTACATCGTTGTTGCAATTAAAGAATCGAAAGATTTGTCAGAGCTTTCGATTGATGAACTTGTTGGTTCTCTCCAAGCACATGAGCAAAGAATGAACCAGAATGATAATACTGAAGACTTGGAGAAAGTCTTGCAAAGTAAATTATTAGTCGGCGAAAATCAAGTAAGCAGTAGCCAGAGACAGGATAGAGGAAGTCAAGGTGGCTACAGAGGTGGCTACCAAGCAAGACGTGGTCGATGGAACAATCGAGGTGGACGTGGACGTGATTGACAATTTTTTGAAAGAGAAAATACAAATGAAGGAAATCTGACATATGGTCGTAGAAGAGGTTATAGAGACAGAGGACGAGGCAAATTTCAACAAAGAAGAGATAAATCTCAAGTGCAGTGTTATAATTGTAATAAATATGGTCATTTCAGTTACGAGTGTAGATCGAATCTTGAGGTGAAGGAAAGAAGTAATTTTGCAACAGCAAAAGACAAGAAAGATAACGATGTTATGCTTCTCTTCTTACCAGTAAATGAGCAAAGCAACAATGATGCTTGGTATCTTGACACAGGTGCCAGCAATCACATGTGTGGATATAAAGAGTTGTTCACAGACTTGGACGAGACAGTTCTTGAAGAAGTTATGTTTGGTCATTCAACAAAGATTCCAGTAAATGGCAAAGGTAAAATTATGATTTCATTGAAAAATGGAAACAAGACATATATTTCTGATGTTTATTATGTGCCTGCTTTGAAAAGCAATATTATCAGCCTTGGCAAACTCTTAGAATGAAGTATGTTATAGTATTAGAGAATCACCATCTTACCATCAGAAACAAGAAGGAAGAATTAATAGTAAAGGTGAAGATGACAAAGAATCGTCTTTTTACACTTGACGTACGAAATGAGTTGATAAAGTGCATGAAGTCAGCTATTGAAGATGAATCCTAGTTGTGGCATTTAAGGTTCGGTTATCTTGGATTTACTAGACTAAAGTTATTATCAAAATCAAAAATGGTAAACGGACTGCTAGAAATCGATCAACCAAGATAGTTATGCGAAGCTTGCATTAAAGGAAAACAACATAGACAACTGTTTGAAACCGAAAAATCATGGAGAGCCAGAAGGCCATTGGAGATTGTGCACACAGATACTACTGGTCCATTTGACGTGCCATCAGCTGGAGGAAATAGGTACTATTTAACTTTTATTAATGAATTTAGTATAAAATGTTTTGTGTATATTTTGAAAGAAAAATCAAAGGCTGTTGATAAGTTTAAAGAGTTCAAAGCGATGGTTGAAAACCAAAGTGGACAGTATTTGAAGATACTCAAATCCGATAGAGGAGGCGAGTACACCTCAAAATTGTTTGAGAATTTTTGTAAGAAGCATGGAGTCATTCATCAGCTGACAGCAAGATATACACCACAACAAAATGGTGTAGCTGAAAAAAAGAATCATACAATTCTCGATATGGCAAGGAGCAGGTTAAAAGAAAAGCATTTACCAAAGAATTTATGGGCTGAAGTCATTATATGCGTAGTCTATTTGCTGAATCGATGTCCAACAAAAAGTGTCAAATTTATGATACCTAATGAAGCGTGGAGTGGAAGCAAACCAGGTGTTGGACATCTCAGGATTTTTGGGTGTGTTGCATATGCCCATATTCCTAACCAAAAAAGAAAGAAATTGTATGATAAAAAGGATAAATGCATTTTTATTGGCTACGACAACAAGAGTAAAGCATATAAATTGTACAACCCCTTAACCAAGAAGGTGATCATCTCAAGAGATGTTGAGTTCGATGAAGCAGACTACTGGAGATGGAGCGAAGAAGAAAAGAACATTCAAGGAATATTTTTTGATGATAAAGGTGAAGATGACCTAGATGTACAAGAACAACAAGATAATCATTCTCCTCCACAAAGTCCACCAACAATACCTGCATCGACATTGTCAACGCCAAGTAGTAGCAGCAGCAACAATTTAGGGGGAGCACCAATTAAAACAAGAAATCTTAGTGATCTCTATGATTCTACTGAACGAATAGATAAAATTGACTATTCATTGTTTTGTTTAATGGCCACATGTGATCCGGTAACATACGAAGAAGCCGTTGGAGACAAAAAGTGGAAAAAATCAATGAATGAAGAAATTGGTGCCATCTAAAGAAATGATACATGGGAATTGACTAGTCTTCCAAAAGGACATAAACCAATTGGAGTCAAGTGGGTATATAAGACAAAAACCAATCAAGAAGAAAAGGTGGAAAGGTATAAGGCAAGGTCAGACGCGAAAGGTTATAAACAGAAATAAGGAATTGATTATGAATAAGTATTTGCTCCAGTCGCAAGAATTGATACAATCAGGCTTCTCATAGCACTTGTAGCACAAAACAAATGGAAGATTTACCAGATATATGTGAAGTCAGCTTTTCTGAATGGCTACTTAGAAGAAGAAGTTTATATTAAACAACCACTTGGATATGTCAAAAAAGGTCAGGAAAACAAAGTCTACAAACTGAAGAAAGCCCTTTATGGATTAAAGCAAGTTCCGAGGGCTTGGAATACAAGAATAGATGAGTACTTTCAAATGAACGAATTTGTGAAAAGCCCGTATGAGCATGCGTTGTACACAAAGTAAAACAAACAAGGAGATATCATGATCGCGTGCTTATATGTGGACGACATTATTTTCACAGGAAATAATCCAGGTATGTTTGATGATTTCAAGACAGCCATGACCAAAGGCTTTGAGATGACTGATATTGTAACATCCCAAATCACCCACTTACAGATATTGTCAACTTTGGGCCTTGGCCCAGCCAAGCCCTCACGGTTTTGCTTTTCCCGAGGCCTTCCTAGGAGGTCACCCATCCTAGAACTACTCTAGCCCAAGCACATTTAACCTCAAAGTTCTAATGGGATCTGGTCCATTAGGCCATGAAAAACGTGTCTGTAAGGGAGAGGTAACCGTACCCTTATAAGACGTACTTCGTTCGCCTCTCCAATCGATGTGGGATCTCACACTCTCCACCCCCTTAGGGTCCAGCCCTCTTTGGGGTCCAGCCTAGCTGGCATAACGGTTCGGATATCAGCTCTGATACCACCTGTAACATTTCAGATCACCCGCTTACAGATATTCTCCACTTTGGACCTTGGCCCAGCCAAACCCTCACGGTTTTGCTTTTCTCGAGGCCTTTCCAGGAGGTCACCCATTCCAGAACTACTCTCGCCCAAGCACATTTAACCTCGAAGTTCTGATGGGATTTGGTCCATTAGTCCATGAAAAACGCGTCTGTAAGAAAGAGGTATCCGTACCCTTATAAGGTGTACTTCGTTCGCCTCTTCAACTGATGTGGGATCTCACAGATATAGGTGAAATGGCCTACTTCCTTGGAGTTGAAGTGAAACAAACAGGAGAAGAAATTTTCATTTCTCAAGTAAAGTATGTAAATGAAGTGTTAAAGAGGTTCAAAACGAAAGATTGCAATCTAACGACCACACCTGTCGAAGCAAGCATAAAGTTAAGAAGTGATTCAAACAAAAAATCTATAGACCCAACATTATTCAAGATTTTGGTTGGAAGTTTGAGGTATCTGATCTACACAAGACCAGATATTATGTCAGTTGGGCTAGTCAACAGATATATGGAGAAGCCTAAACAAGATCACTTTGACACAGCAAAAAGAATTTTGAGATATATTAAAGGTACAATTGACCAAGGTTTATTACACATTCTCAAAATTCGAAATTAATTGGTTATTCAGATAGTGATTTTGGTGGAGATATGGATGATAGAAAAAGTACTTCTGGTTATGTCTTTCATATTGGGTCAGCAGTAATTTCATGGTCATCAAAAAAGCAACAAATGGTTGCCCTTTCAACATGTGAGGCTGAGTATTTAGCTGCAACAGCAAGTTCATGCCAAGCAATGTCGTTGAGATATATTTTAAGTGAGTTGGATCACGCGCAAGAAGACCCGACAAGAATATATGTTGACAACAAGTCTGCTACATCACTTGGAAAAAATCCAATGGCACACAGTCGAAGCAAACACATAAAATGTCATTTTTTTGGGGAGCAAGTGAAAAAAAAATATGGAATTGGTGTTCTGCAAAACAGAAAATCAACTGGCAAATATTTTTACAAAATCACTAAACAATCAAGTGTTCCGCAGATTACGAGAAAAACTTGGTATGCGAAGTTGAGTTTGAAGGGGAGTGTTAGAAAACAAACTCTCCTTCTTTGGACATTTGGAAATCAACGTGTGTGGCTCCAAATGGTTGCTTAATAGCTAAGAATAGTAGGAAGTATCAAAGTGTTAGTGGTAATTTGTTGTGTTTAGAACACATGTTGGGACACTTGTTATCTCCCTCATTTATTACTTGTCCCTTGTCAGTTTAAGCATGCCTATATAAAGGCTAGTATCATCTCTTGTACTTTAAGTGAATGAAGAAAGAAATAAAAAGAGTGCAGTAGCATATTGTGAACAAGGAGTGTACAACGTGAGGAAGAAAGAACAAGAGTCGTAGCTCTTGCAAAGAGGAAAATTTTTTCTTTTAAATATTTTTCATATTTCTTTGGAGCCCATCAAGCTTCCAACATTTTAAAGGCCTAACTTACCCTCAAAAGCTAGCTTGAGAGGGAAGGTTTGCATACTCTTATAAATGACTGAATGTACTCACACTTGTCTGATGTGGTATTCTTGACATGAAAAAGTTAGAGTATCCCATATTAACAAAGCATGAAAATGTTAAAAAGTTTATAAGTGGTAAGGGTAAATTAACTAAATGACTAATTCTAGTCATTTTGGCAATGGTTGACCCAAGCTCAATTCTTGTTAATGGGCTCTACACTCTACTTATATTAAAAATTCTAATATGGTATCAGAGCATGTTTGGTCTGGATTCTTAATTTTCTGGTTGTCCATCTGGATATCTAGTTTCAGTGGTTCAGTCCGGTTACTGTTATTTCAAATGACAACTGGATGTTCAGTCCCAGTTACACTCGAGGGAGAGTGTTAGAGTATCCTATATATTGACTAAATATGAAAATGTTAAAAAGTTTATAAGTAATAAGCGTCAACTAACTAAATGACTAATTTAAGTCATTTTAACAATGATTGACCCAAACTCAATTATTATTAGTGGACTCTATACTCTATTTATATTAAAAATTCTAATAGGCTTACCCTTCAACCATGTAGTTAGGAATAACAATTAAATCTAGTAACTCATGAGATTGACTGATACCTGCAATTTGTCTGATCCAAAAGCTTCTTGAAGCATAGCCCAAATCATGGTTTTCTTACCAACGCCAGCAGGTCCTTCAAGTATGAAATGACTGCAATCCACATCCTTCATCTGTAAAATGAACAAGTCACATATATGACTATATACACATATCAATAAGGCGATCTATCCATATAGTGAACAGAAACAAAGATCTGACCAGAGCCTGGAGCTGAATGGCTTTATCTCGATTGCAAATGAAGTCTGTTAATCTTTTAGGCCGGTACTTGTTAGCCCATGCAATCTCTTTCTCTGTAGGTGTAGTAGTAGTAGTTCCTTTTTCCTGAGCATAATCCTGATTAGTAGTGGCAGAAAATGCCTGAGTAATTGGAGATGGTTTTGGCTGTGATTGTACTCTCTCCCGCAAGGGCTTCTGGAAATTAACGAAGGAAAAATCCATATAGTAATTATCATCCATCTTCTTACTCACACATGAGTTTACTGAGGGGGCAGAAGATGATGGTGGTGGTGGTGGTGTTGACGACAAGTACCGAGAGTGTTGAACAGGCGGGCTATGGTTGATATCTGGAGCTACCAGAGCATAATCATCCTTGTCTACCTTGGTCTTATCAATCGATCTCCTTTTAAACGAAAAGGAAAGACAAGAACTCAATTCTCGAAGTTTAAGGATGATGGAGACAAGAGAAGCGGAACTATTTGTGGAAGCATAACTACTGCTTTGGCGTCCAGGACTACTGATACTGGAAGACGAAGGATGTCTGAAGAGTAGAGTTGGGTCAATGAGACCATTGTAGTAGGGACTTTTTCTGTTGTTTGCACAATAATCAATTACCTTGACATTGTTTTGGTGATCAGGTTTGGGGATGAGAGCATCATCTTGTCTTCTATCGTAAGAATCTTCTGTTAAGCTAGATGATGCAGAGTTGCACCTTCTATGTCTGTTAAAACTACCCAGTTTCTGGCTGGATGAGTAGGGAGGTGGAAGATGGCGAGTTTTGATGGAGGTAGAGGTTGATGATGATATATTATTACTTGTTGACGAAGAGAAAGAACTCATGAGCGTACCTTGGATTGAGATGGCATTAGTTTTGCTGGAAGGAATAGGATGATTGAACAAGATCTCATCAGGCATAGCTTGGCTGGACTTAATATAAAATGGTGAAGATTACGGGGAATGGGGCACATGTCGTTAACGAGGGATGACGTAAATTAGGATCTTTCTTACTTGTTAATGCTGCTGGACCCCAAGACAACAGCGATGATGTCCATGCACCGTCATCCAATCATTCATTTATCTGTTTCTTTTCTTTTTTAAATTGAGAATAAATAAGAAATTAGACTCTGAGCCACAAACAATGAAACCTTTAATTTACAAATGATAATATTTTAAGTTACCAATTAAAACGCTAACATTCTTACACTCATAGACTATATTATAGATGTTTTCATATCTATACAAATACCACTTCAATGGCTGTATATATATATACACACACCTTCAAGCTTGGTTGTCTTTGTAACAAAGGGTTGTAGGTACGCAGATGCTGCGAGTAATGTTAGCTAACGGACAGCAAAAGTTTACATTTGCTTCCTCAGTAACTGCAACCAACTTAACCAACCTAGCATATTAATACCTTTGGGGTTGATTCATCAATTAGACGAAGAGAATCATCTTTTTGAGGCCTTCACATTCCTCCTGTCGAGCATTTATATAAAGACTTCTTTGTGTGTAACAGCCTCGACTATCCGTCTACAGATATTATCTATTTTGAGTTACCCATTGAACCAAGGGTCTCACAGTTTTGCTCTTTCCATACTTAAAAAACATGTCTATAAGGAAGAGATATTCATACTCTTATAAGGCATACTTCGTTCTCCTCTCCAACCGATATGAGACCTTACAATCTACCCTCCTTAAGGCCCATCATCCTCGCTGGCACAACGGGTATCATTTGTAATAACTCAAACCACCCGTCCACAAATATTGTCCGCTTTAAGATGCCCATCAGGTCAAGACACTCACGATTTTACTTTCCCCACATCGGAAAAGCATGTATGTAAGGAAGAGATATTCGTACCCTTATAAGACATACTTTGTTCTCCTCTTTTAACTAATGTGGAATATCACATTGTGACACTTTGATAAGTCAATAAAGGACTCACCTGGCTACAAAGAACCGGAGTTAGTTTAGTCTCAAATATTCAATCGTTTATTGTGTCCTTTGGATCACAGGGTAAATCAATATTAAATATAATAATTGCACCTTTGTATATATGTTTGTAGCAAATTTTATGCATTACAGATTTGAGTAGGAGCAGACTAAAATTGGCCTTCCACCACCTGATGTGGAATCCAAGCTTTTTCGTATAAACATTATAGGCACATAACAATGCAACATGATCCAACAATAAGCATTAGACAACAATACTACAGCTAAGCACTAGGAAAACTAGAAGAAGTCTGTTGCTCATTCTCCCAATCCTTTTCTTTATCTTCACCAGTAGAACAATTGAATCTTAGTCTTGAGTAACAAGTTCAACTAAGAAATTTTTGCACCAAAACTTGCACCATGTCTTTTATGTATTATGGCCTGACCTGGGTTGCTCTTGATGAGGGAGTCCGCCAACTGTTCTGCTGCGACTCCGGTACTGCTTGGCATCATGGTTGTGAGTATCTGTGTTCATGAAGCGGAAGCCCATTATATATCTGTACTCTCCAGTGCCAAGACATCGGGAGCAGTAGCTGAGGCCGCTACCACCACAGGTCCTGCACCTGCAGAAACATTGTAGGGAGTTAATATAGATACTAGACAAGATATAATTTCGTCAAATAACTGCGCAATTATCAAAGTGATACCTCACCATTTTGGCCATTCCCCCTTTGGAAGCATTGCCAAATGCGTGTGGTTTGTCCTACCTATCATGGGTAGTTCACAGTTAAAACACTGCATGTCTCACTAGCAATTTCTTACAAGATAATCAAGGATAGTAGGTGCCTCATGATTTCATAATTCTAAAATAGACTTTATTCTATGTAATTAGAAAACTCTGGAAGTGATGTCCGGATGAGTGAAGGTCATATGGGATTAACACTGTTTACGAAAATGACTTCCATTAGCCAACTTAGTAATGAGTTATAGTAAACTTGATAATACAAGTACAGCAATGCATTTCCCAATTTAGGAGATCGATAGCTGGTAGTTTGATTAAAGTGCAAGGACTGCAGAAAGTGGTTTTGAGAATGGGCAGGTCAGCATACTGATTATCAAACGAATCTAATCACATGTCATCCAAAGGTATGTGAAAAGGCAGGTACCGTGGCCCAACATCATCACACTGGATAGAATCCTCAGCCATTTGATTGGTTTTATGATCACAACCATTAGTATCCACAAATAACAAGCAACATCAGGATAGATTAAATAGTTAGTTCATGAATGAATTTACCTTTTCCAGAGCAGTGGTAGCAATCAACTCTTCCGGTGCCTTTGCAGACAACACATGGAGGATCTGGATTTCTCCTTACTTCTTTCGGGACAAAGGACTACAATGAGAAAATGGTACGGAAAAGATTAATCAGTATCAAAACAATCACTGCCTTCTCTTCAATTAGAGAACATTCAGAACCTAGACTTTTACAACAAAATTTCCCAGAAAAACGCGGTGAATTGAGCTCGGTTACTGTAACTGCGGTTTTTGAGTATGAAATGATTGATGCAGATAAAAAGAGTTGCGTGTGAGTGTGAGATGAGGAAAAAGTAGGATTACCTCAGTTCTGACTACCCACGAAGGGGTTGAGAGAGACAAGACAGGAAGCGTTTTTGATCCACTTCCGGTGCGGCTTCCGTCGTGACCTTCCGATTCCAACTTTATGGTAGAAAATGGAGGCCTGACTATCACTGCCTGTGTCATCCCTCGTCTCGTCTTCTTCCTTTTCTTCTTCTTTGGGTTGAGACTGAGAGTGGCAAGTAATATCGTAGTTATGGATTGTTGATTCATCGCAATTTGAAAAAGGAAGTTTGAAGCCCAGCCCATTTATGTTAATACTCATGTATAGTTGTTGTTATGAACGTAGCTGTATATATTGGGCGTAATTGAAGATGCAACAAATAGAACCCAAGGCCTGTGTAGGAGTTCTCGTGTGAAGCAAGGCCTGCATATATAGCTGGTATTGTGGAAGTTGGAGGCATGAAAATTGTAATGCAGACTGTTGTTCTTTCTCTTCTCAGATTCTCTCTTTCTCCTCTCATCAAATTCTCTGTTCTTCTTGTTATTTTCATTGCTCTTCATCTTGTTGTTTTCCCTAAGAACCTTGTATTTCACTGTTGGATGGAATAGAAAACAGAGGAGTCGTTTGGTGCTGGCTATTGTTTGTATTTCTCTTCTCTGTTTCAGTGGGTTACGTTACAGTTGTGGTCTGCTACTGTAACTGATTCGCCACTCGGCATAGCGCTTGCACTTATTTGAGGGTTTTTTTTTTGTTTACAAAGGATAGAAATAAAAGATTAACGCAATGCTCTGGATTACAATACAACTTCCCTTGCGCATCCTGTGGAGAAGCTTCAGTCTATCGGAGGCTCCTACAAGATATATAAACCCGGATTTAATAAGACTGCGAGAGTTGTCAGGCTATCGGCACACTGATTCTATTCGCAAAAAGCATGCTAAAGTTAGACCTACCATATTCAGTATAACTTATGAGGAATATTTGAGTTTTGGATTGGATATTATTACAATTTCTTAATTTAATTTAGCCAGCTAATGAGCTTGTGAACTGAACAATTACAGAGCCATAGTTGATATTATTGTGTTAACTAAAGTTGATTACTTTACTAAGGTACAGTTACATTATGTAGAAGTGGAAATGAAGCTCAATAATGTATGCTTCAATGTAAGAACAATTAAATAAATACACCATTGCCTTGTCGACTCGACTCATTGGTTGTTCCTCAAGTCATTTTATCATAATTACTCTCTCTTATGTAAGGTGTTGAAAGCTCTGCGACCTCATGGAGTACTCTTTTATAAGTTTCGAGAAGAAAGATTCCTTTCTTTCAAGCAATCCTGTGGGTGTGTCATACTCGGCGATCCTTCCTGTTAACAAAGAAAAACCAAGATCAACGCTAACATCATATTACTATCTGAATATTCACTTCCAGTGATTCATAATCATACTTACCATCACTAAGTACTAACACAAAATCACTGTCTATAACTGTGTGAATCCTGTGAGCTATTGTGACCACAGTTCGATCTTTGAACTCTTTACCAATGATCTTCTGAATCACTCCATCAGTTGCTGAATCAACTGATGCTGTTGCTTCATCGAGCACAAGTATGTTACTTTTCTTCAGCAGTGCTCTTCCCAAACAAAACAACTGCCTTTGTCCAACGCTCCAATTCTCTCCATTTTCAACCACTATATGAGTCTCCCAACTTATTAGTTCTTTTGCGAATACAACTACAATGCACCATCAATTGAGTTGAGTTCATACCTGTGGCTTCCAACTTCTTGTCATTCTGTTGTATCAACTCACCCAGCTGACTTTTATGTAGAGCCTGAAGAAAAAGTACATTTCCTGCTTATTTGCAAATCTTAAACTGAAACACCAACCTCATCATGAAGTAAGCAAAACTAATTACCTCCCATACTTCGCCGTCCGAGTACTGCCCTAGTGGATCAAGGTTTACTCTCACTGTTCCCTCAAACATTGTCGGGTCCTGTGGAATGATACTGAGCCTTGATCTTAAGTCATGAAGGCCTATCTTAGAGATGTCCACATTGTCAATTATAATGCTTCCTTCTCTGGCCTCCACAATCCTGAATATAGCCTGTATCAGGGTTGATTTTCCACTCCCTGTCCTTCCTACAACACCAATTTTTTTTCTTCCAGGAAATGTGCAATTAATATTCGTCAGGACAGATGGCAGATGTTCTGCATAACGAATCTGCAATACACTCAGGTTAATATCCCAGGCAAGGGTTGATTGCTTAACGAATTTGGAAATTTAACTGTTATCAAATAATGATCTTTACCTGCAGATCTTTGAAGCAAATTGTTCCAACTTCTGGCCAGTTGATTGGAGGTCTGCATTCTTCAATCAAAAGCGGTGCTTCACTCTTTATATTTGAGTACTGAAGAATTCTCTCTACTGAAATCATCTTATTTTCTGCATTACACAAGTTCCATATAACTTGAGCTTGCAAAATATTCAAATTTATTCCATATGTCACAGCCAATCCTGCAATGCCTGCGAATAAAAAGACAAGATCCCGTAAAGTTAAGCAGACAAATGATCGGAAAATTATTTCCAAAAATGAACTTAAGTCAAGGGTAAATACTCACTTGGGTTGATTATTCCTTCAGGGAGAGTAACCAACAAAACCAACGAGAAAGCGAACACAAAATTGGACAATAAATTCAGTCTGAAACATAGCCATTCCATTGCTGATACATTATGAAACCATGGCCTTGAATGCTGGTCGATAAGGCTGATGTTCGAAGAAATGAAACGGTCTTCTTGGTCAAAACTACGGATCGTTGCTGCTCCTGCAAGTGATTCTGCAAAGTGGTGGAGTATAGGAGCTCTTTGTACTCCTGCTAAGCGGGCGAGTTCTCTTGCTGTAGGTATGTAATATCTCTGAACACACACATCATAAAAAGAAATGGTGATTTAGGAATAGCTCAAAGGGCATACTCGATATTATATGTTTATGTAAAAAAAGTGAAGTTGCTTACTTGGTACCAAATGCAAACACCAGTTACAGGGATGAAGATTACAAAGACTTGCCATGCAACTTGTGACATCACCGCAATAGTCCCCAGGATTTGTATGGTTGAGAAAGCACACCATCCTATTCTCTGTGCCATTTCCAAGTCAACCACGCTCTGATCTGTAGACGCCTGCAAAAGTTATTAACTGATTGAATTCATGCCTGTCTGATATTTACATTGCATCTTTCTTCTTCCATATACTGCCTGTTTTCCACGTGATCATGCACTATTTTCCTAGTTTAAAAAACTGCCATATTGCTTACCCTGTTCAAGATTCTTCCTGTTGGGGTTGAATCAAAAAAAGACATCGGAGCCCGGAGCAAGCTATGTAGCATCCGTGTGAAGAATATTTCTGCTGTCGAAAGTCCTGCTATTGCTACAAGTGTGGCTCGGATCAGCACGCAAATTGAACTTCCAAGTCCAAGTAAAGTATAAACAAGCAGGATAGTATTCATCCCGATTGCTGGTTCACTCTCACTTGTAGAAGGAGTTGCCCATGCCATCCAGTAATTGCTAGCTATCTGTAGGATTTGAAAAGATGACTGTGCTAAGATTATAACTGGGACAAAGGCTCCTCTTTTAGCCGTGGTCAAATATGACCAGTAAACTTCTTTTCCAATGCTACCTCTCTCTCTTTCTTCATCCTGCACCAGCTTTCCCGTCGTTTCCGTTATCTCCGCAGAGAGATCGTGACCTGAGTCATGGCGCGTATTTGAAGGGTCTGCATTTGAGGTAGATTCTTTATGGGGTTCCCCGTCTTCTTGTTCTTGCAGAGATGACCTTGAATTCTCAATTGTAAGGACCGACTCAAGAGCTTGGCTATGAGCACCTACTAAAACCTCAAATCCGATATTCTGTTTCAAAAGCTCCTCAAACGTTCCAGCTTGTGCTATTCTTCCATTTTGCATGACCTGTGCAGGTATCGAGTAGTTAGTAAAGTATCATTCATATCAATGCCTGTAAATCATGAGAACTCATCAGTACATATTTTGTTTTCTATCGGAATATGTAAATTGAACTCTTACCAGAATGAGATCTGCTGCAGGAAGAAACTCGACTTGATGAGTAACATAAAGTATTGTCTTATGTTTGAGCATTCCCATGAGGCAATCCTGGAAAGAGTGGATTCAGAATGAGTTGTTAGTTAAAAAGTTATATGCCGGTGTTGCTTCGAAGTATGTAAGTACAGTAGTGAGCACTAACCTTAAAGAGTTTGGTGCCTGTATGGGCATCAACTGCACTGAAAGGATCATCTAGCAGATAAATGTCAGCGTCCTGATAAACTGCTCGGGCAATCTGTATTCTTTGCTTCTGTCCTCCGCTCATATTTATCCCTCTCTCTCCTATCTCCGTTAGGTCACCGCAAGAGAAGAGCTCAAAATCCTTGGTTAAAGCACATGCTTTAACTGTTCTATAATACTTGGCGCTATCATATGCATTGCCGAATAAAATGTTGTCCCTTATATTTCCCGTTAATATCCATGGGGACTGAGGAACGTAGGCTTTGGTACCACTAATCTTCACACTTCCTGACAACTTTTGTGTTTCTCCAAGAATGCTGGAGAGCAAGCTCGATTTTCCTGATCCCACAGCTCCACAAATTGCCACCTTCGTTCCTCTTTTCACCCTTAACTCTATTTCATCAATGTTTGAGCTGCTTGGCTCATCACTAGAGACGTCCCAACTGAACTTCCCGGAGTTAATCTCAACTGCAAATTCTGTTTGGTCTTTTGGAATATGTTCAATGGAATCATGCTGAATTTCTCTTTCACTGAGGTAGGAAGCTACTCTATCTGCTGAAACTTTGCCCTGAGCAATGGCAGAGAGGAGATCAGGTAAACTAAAGATAGGGTCTTGCAGCATTCTGAAGGTGGCCAATGCTGATAGGACTCGTCCCGCTGTGAGCTGGATTCCAAATAGCATACACGCTATAAACGTCACTCCAGAGATAAATGCGGGTGATCCCCAGAACACGAAAGCTGAAATTGCTGAGAGTCTAAGAGACTTCCACAGCCAAGTGTACTCTACTTTCCTCAAGCTTTCTAGTTTGTGGAGGAACTGCGTGTCCCACGCTTGAAGTTTCAAGACCTTAATGTTTCGAAGAATCTCTGAAGTGGCTTTCATTCTTTGGTCCTTAGCTTCCATGATCTTAGACTGATAATTCTTCTGAACTCTTGTGATTGGTATGTTGCAGGCCAGAACTGCCAAAGTTGCTCCTAATGCTGCAAGTGATCCCAAACCTAAGTTTGTCTTCAGAATGTAGATCGCTAAAGAAACTTGTATGGGCAACATCCACACGGTATTCACGTACCATATCAAATCAGTAATTCTTTGGATATCTACGCTCATGTAGTTGATAATCTCTCCGCTAGTACGGTTTTGGCGAGCCTGGCTTGACAGGACGAGACCCTTCTTGTAAATTTGATTTATCAAAGCGGCTCTGAGACGAAGACCAAGCTGACGGGCTCCGAATATCCACTGCCTTTGTGCCGTTGTCTCTACCAGCTTGGCAGCTAGAAATGCTAATGCAAGAACGTATCCACTCTCTAAGCTTCGTTTTTCTTTCTCTGTCAGAAAGTTTACGAAGTCATCAATAAGGTAAGGCCCAACATATGATGCTACGGCATTAGTCACTGCAAATAATGCGTTGATTGCTGCCTTTTTCCTTACAAATAAGAACATTGCCTTGTAGAGAGATGGATTTGTGCTCGTCTTGTCCTTGCATTTGACTTCATTTAGCCTCTCATTGAAGGAGCAGGACATAAATCCAGCTGAGTCCTTGAGATCAAGATCAGGGATATCTTCTTGTTCAAGAGCTTTCTTCACACCAACACCAAATAAAGGGTTGAGCCAAGAGAATGTAACAAGCTGAAGAAGCGTCGCATTTCCATACGGAGATTCTCTCTTTCCTTCTGAATGCTTATGTAGGAAAGGTTCAGTGATACCATTCTTATATACACTTATTAAGCATATTCCTGTCTTCCCGTGGATCGAAATGCCCACCAGGAAGGCGGACGAGAGGAGACCTACGAACTCTGCATAATCTCGGGCATGAAGATGGTCATGATTCTTAATCCTGGAGTACGTATCCAGGGCAACACTGAAAATGAACAACAAGAAGCTGCAAAGCCACCATGCTCTTATAATCCAAGGAAACTTGTCATAGTTTTTGTTCAGAATCCTGTGAACTGCAAGCAGTGTAATTCCCCAGGATACTACATGCATAATTTGGGAAGAGAGGGCAATAAATTTAGAGTTGCAACGAGTCTCCTGATCAGTTAGAAGCAACAGAAGCAGCATGGAGAAATGAACTCCCAGCAACAAAGCAGAAAAAAGTATACTGCCTTTATAAGAGAAGCTGAATTTGACTACAGTGGAGTGATTCTCTTGGCAGGGGTCTGTAATCTTTCTTCCCCTTTTGCATACATATTGTTGTAGGAAGTGCAGTAGTAAGATTCCAAGGAAGCCAAGCTGTAAACTTAAGCTTACATGCTCCCAGAGGCAGGGTGACTCTAGCTCCAGCCACATCCTTCGTACTGAAATCTTAAAAAATCCTGCAGACATGGCTAAGCAATTGAAATGGAAGCATATACAATCGAAAGGATAGCGATGAATCACCCTCTGGGGATCAGTGTTAAAGTATTGGTTATCATCGTCCAGTTAACCATTTACTTAGTTTCATCGTGGATTCAGAGGCCTTTGGCCGTCGTTAATACATAGTCTTGATCAACTTACGTTGGCCATCTATAGTACATATGTGAATCTAATGTTCTCTAGTGTCAACTTTCAGGCTTTTTGTCCTGTCCAACCTTGGCTTCTATAACAGTAAATTTCATTTTCAAGAGACGGATAAAAACAAAAAGAATAAAAGAACATGATACAGTGGAGACAGGCACAATGGTCCAGGGGACGTGGAAAAAGAATAGAATATGTGCGTTATTCTTTTAGATTTGTCGCTTGCTGATCGGACGGCGGTACCTTGAAAGTTAGTGTCTTGTGGTTTTGATTGAAGAAAACGTTTTTAGATAGATAGTGAGATACATATTGTCCAACGTTACTTCTACAAATATTTCCTCAAATTTTGTTTCTTTTTATCTTTCTTATTCTCCATTTTGCGCAAAATACAGATGTTACTTTAATGCAAAAGAAAAAGAATTCAACAAAAAAATGATTGCATTGGTCGAAAATTTCAAACTAGTAATAAAGAAAAGCAAGATGATGCACATGTATATATAATTTATGCATGCTCCAAAGTATTTACACTCAAACTTACTTTGGCATTGCTCCTTTCACACAAGTAAAAATCAATCCAGTTCACTCAAATTGTCAATCAAAAACTAATGTCCGGATTGACATAGAATATAACAATACAATTATGCAATCATTAAATATTGAAGTTAGGTTTAAACATTTGTTTTGTCACTTGATACCAAGAAACGAGAGCCTTTAAAATGGATTGAAGGATAGGGACATTCCAATGATATGATTTTTCTTTTGACAAAAATGCTAGCAACCTAACATTCTCATTGGGGTCAGACCCAGCTAACAATTTCAGCTCCCACACTCCGTGCACACAGATCGAGGTGTATGTATAATTATACACTGAAAGGTAGGATCATTAATTAGTTAATGAATTGAGTATTAGTAATTGACAAACATGAAGTTTTAAGAGATGTAAATGAAAATTTAACTCCACTCCAACTTCACTCAAAGATACTATTGCTATAGACATTATGCAAGTGGCCCCACCACAAACCTCAAAGTTAACCGTTTTCACGCCGCCTGCTTAATCCTATTGTTCTTTCTTTTTCTCTTTGCTGTTTATGAACATTAGTTATTTGTACATATTACGCACTCAAAAATGAAACAAAAATCGAAAGAACCCGCAAGCGGATCTATCAAACATTCAATCTCTATCGTACTTCTCCTCTGCCTAGCTGTAGTAGATAGTGTTCATTCCAAAGTAGGAAGAAAAAGAAGGACATTCTGCATATATTCTAATTAAGAACTACGCTTTCATCGTAATCAAATCGACGTGCGAGTGTGACCGCGTGATGCATCCAGATGTAGAAAGAAGAATAAGGAATAGTGAAGAAAATATATATATGAACAAGAATGAGCTTAGCTTAATTACCGGTGGTTACGACGTTAATCATCTCGAGCGGGACGACAGGAGTGGCAGTGCCTGGGATGAGATGACGAGCACTCCCTCACTGATGTCTTTCAACTTTCTATATTATTTCATCAATTCATTCTCACATCCATGCTTGTATATATGTGTATATACAAATAGATATAGATAGACACAGTCGTCTTTTGGAGTGAGATCAGTTATGGGAGTGAGCAGTGTGAGAGAGGGACAGAAACATACTTATATAGACACACAGGGGCCGGGGCATATGAGATCGATGAGAATAAAGGAAGGAAATTAATTAGGAATTAATAAGAAGTCAAGAAACAAAAGGAGTCTTGAAGAGCTAGCACGTACTATAGAATGGACGTATCTTAAATATTATTAAAGTTAATTGTGTTTAATTAGAGCCTAACAAATACAAATACACCTTTGATTTTACAATACAATTCATACCTCTTAAATAAATTATCTTCAGATGACGTATTCCTACTAAGATGTCTCATCATTTAATTATAAAATTCAATGCAACTAATTTAACACTAATGTCTTGTTTTTTACTTAGCTAATCTAATTATTTAATCGTAATCCCTAGGCCAGGCCTGCACATATATATAAAATATCTTAATAGCAAACAAGAACTGAATTAGTGTATCATAACAAGTGCGTATGTTATCATATGACTGAAGTTCATTACACGCACGTTTTAAAAATTAAAAGATTAAGCCTTGTTTAATCATAATATTAAATTATCTTTTAATCAAGTTTAGTAGACATTCTTAAATCATTGAAGTATTGTAAAGATTAGCATGCGCAAAATTAAATAGTAATCTTCGATTAAGATATATATAGCTTGTTTGTGGAAAATTAAATAGTAATTTCCGATTAAGATATTATCAATTGGTAAATTAAATATTACCTATGTATACAAAATTCATATGATTATATTCATATTATTCGCATTTATTACGAAACGTAATTTAAAACAACTATTAATATGTTTAAAATGGACCCTGACCTATACCTTCAGTGTAGTGGAAGCTGAACATACCGTACATTTGAGTCCAGTCATTTTCTAGGCCATCGTGGACCACTATTGCCTGTCTCTACCGCCAACTATGTAGCTCCTATTGCACTAGTGTAAATTCCGAGACTGATGGATACGGATTGAGACATGATAAATAGGAATATAAATGTTCTAAGTGCAAATTTTAAGTTGATAATACTGCACCTTTCACTGCCTTCCAAAGAAAATGACGGCATGCATGATGTCAAAACTCTACATCAGTTGATGAGTGTAAATTCAAACGTGAAGTAACACTGAAACATAGACGATTAATGAAGAGATTACAAGTTTATTAGGAATGATATTCCTGGCGATGTATTAGATTGGAAAGGATGAAGAAATCGTTGCTGGCAACGCCAAGTATAGAATCGAGACTGTGAGGGTTGTACTTGTACAATATGTATTGTTATACAAGTATGTCAATCATTAAAGAGTCCTATCCTACTCCATTGAAATGTTATAGAATCATTAATGATTGATTGGTGTACTTATATATGTGTGTGTGTGTGTGGGGATTCTCTACCACACACCACATAGAGAGAGATAGAGAGATAGAGAAAAAGGGACATAAATAAGTGATATTGTAGCAAGGTGCATGCGTCTTTTAAGGGTTTGCCCATGATCTCCTTTGGCGTTTTACAACATAATTCAATACAATTGTAGGCGAATAGCTATGTATACGACAAGCTTCTCACATATGTGTCCACTATATGTGTCTCATTCAATTTGGTGGTAGGGTTAGGGTTTATATGTCTCGATCCTGTTGCTAGTGGTGCAAGCTATCATGCATGCCTAATGCTCTCTGTCTCTCCCTTTTTATTTTCCTTTAGAGAGTCTGACTCTGAGGGTTTGTTTTTCCACAAGAACCGAGGGAATTTAACTTATTCCCATTTTCATGATTTAAAGCCCGGCCCACTTCCCACTTGCAACATGAGATTGGAAAAAGCTGAAAAAGAGTGTACAGAATATTTTGTATTATTATATTGAAGAAGCAGAGCTTAATGGGTTAATGGCAGAGTGACTGCTGCTTAGAAGCAAGTATTGACTATTGTAGGTGAGGTTCAAGCACGTGAGATTTTATCTTCGAATTAATTAGTCAATAAATGAAACGATCTCCTAACTTTTTTTATATTCTGCCACGCAATAATGAGGTAGAAAACACTTGTCGCACTTTTTTTTGTTTTTTTGTTGTTGATGCATTGAATCGATCGGCCTGCTTTCGACTGAGTGAGTGAAAGAGATGTTCTTGAGTTTGCAATTGAATCGGTCGACTGAGTGAGTGAAAGAGATGTTTTTGAGTTTGCAAATTTTATGAATGTGATTAGTTCATCAATATAAAATGTTCACATATTGCTTATGTTAAATAGAAATAAGAAATGAAACATAAGAAATTTGCAGAGATTTACAAGCATCGGCATGCTCGTGATTTGTGCTGAAAGGGTCGAATCGAAGCAGAAATAAACAAACAATATTATAGTAGTTTGAAAACGAGAGGATAGCATAAGAATATTCCAATTTCTACTCCCCATTTGCATTAGATTATGTGTTATTAATCCTCTAATTCCATATATTAAATGATTCTAACAACTTGGTTCGTATATTTCCTTTTTTGAATCAGAAACAGACATTATGTGCGAACTCTTGTCCTGCCCTCAGATTATTAATGATTACAACTGTTGTTTAATTATAAATCATCACCAGCAACAACTGAAGTACAAAAACATGAGCAAAGTAACGTGAGAGAACAACTTTTCAGTCCACAAACCCTTGTCCTCCGTCCCAAGTTTTGTCCCTTCCTGACTCTTCAAATCTAGTTACTTTTGCTTAGATCCAATGTGACTCAACCTGGGCCAGTCCTCAAGTGCAACGTGACACCGACAAACCATACACATGACCTAACTAGATTCTCCCCGTACGATGCGGCTTGGATGGTCTTGTGTACTAAGGTCTCTACTCTATACAATACGGAACTGATACAATTCTTGTTTTTATTTCGTAACTTTTATGTACACTCTTAAAGAACAAAAGGTTCACTGAACTAAGGTAATTGCTATTTAAATGGGAAAAAGATAAGAAACAAAAACTGTAGAGTTTATAAGAGATGAGAGCATCTCAGAAAGCTATGGTCCTTTTTAAGGCCTTTCTGGTTAAAATCTGTCTTGGAGATACTCAAGATGCCTGATTGCTCATTCACCTTCTTCACAAGAAGTTTCAGCAATGGAACATTCGAAAGTGTTTTGCATGATCCGACCATTATCAACTTTTTCTGCACCAAAATATTAAAACCAAAGTTTCACCTTCAACCCAGGTGTTATTGTTTAAATCTTTACGGCGAACACTGCATGCAGTAATATAACATGATAAAGCAGCAACTGAATTCTTCTAAATAAGTTATCCATAATTGCTTCAAAATGACATTGATAAACTTAAAGCAGTGAAATGGAAGGAATTTGGTTCTGTTTTTACCTTGGCTCTCGTGAGTGCCACGTTAATCCTATGCCAATCTCCAAGTAACGAAGAATTACAATTCTTAGGATTCTCATTAGACCTAACAAATGACACCAATATGCAGTCTTTATCTCTTCCCTGTACATCAGTAGAGAAAAGCATAAGTGGTCACTTCAAATTCTTCACAAATTCATTACAAGCTCCATATGTCTATGGTAGAAACAAAAACTCTTGGAAATTGTAAACGCAATCCAGACCTGGTACTTGTCAATTGTATGTACTTCCACGGAGCTTGTATTAATGGTACTTCTGATAAGGTTCGCCTGAGAGTTATAGGGAGTAATGATGCCAATATCTTCACCTCCAATTCCACCGTTAATCAATTCATTTGTCACCTGTAACCAAAGCATAATGATGAACGAATCAAAAGCTCTACTTATATTCTTCTGAGATGGCCAAAGGAAACGTACCTCAGAAATTATGTAAGCTTCAATTGGGTTACTTAGTGTCTTGGAATCTTTTACCTCAAAAGCAGGCAACATATCTGAGTTTAAGAAACATATGGATGATACGTGAACCAGTGAAGAAACTGTTGCCATTTATATCAAACATTTATTTTGTATAGCCTATTTATTTTATCTTTCCATATTTAGATTGTATAGTTGTAAATAGAGAGAAATCAGTCTTAGAATCCCTACAAATCAGCCTTTAATTATTGTGTATTCATCTATTTATTCAATGAAATCAGAACCACAAAGCACTGAGCTATTCAATCAAAATTCTATCAATTCTAAACCTGCAAATGTAAGGATGGAGAAAAATGACAAGAACTTTCACTAACCCGTATTAACAAATATGACGGATCTGCTTGGATTTAGAACCTGAAATGATATTAGAAGTTGTACAAGGCCAAAATCTGAATGTTAGAATTTATTGACGAAGTTATAAATTCAGTCTTTAAGTTCATTTTTACCAAATCATCTACAACTGAAACCATGATATACAAACAATTCAACAAATGCAAGTCCGTGGCAAAACTTCACCTAACATTTTTCATACCAATACACAGCGTCACAAATAAAAAAAAATGCCAATTTTAAGTACGTTTTAACCTTTTACAAATCTAGATGAATATGATCATTTGACTGATCCAATCCAAGTCTTCGACAAGACTGGCTTGAGTCAGCAGATTCAAACATAGAGCAGATGAGACTACAAAGTTCTTATTTTAATAAACAACTCACGTCATTTATCCAAGATGAACAAGTATTTATGCTTGAAATCTTGAGTTTGGCATTAGCTATGTCAGAGGAACCACAGCGCAATCTGTCTCCATATATCAACGCATTGGATAGTTCCATGATGCCTTGAGACATACGGTACTGTACAAAGTAAACCTATGTGAGTTAGCATGCTACAGGATCCCAAGAAGAGTGGAAAGGCTTAGGAAAGATGCAGAGGTTCATTTGGCAAAGAAACCTGGCTTTGTAAAGCTGAAATTGCTTGTGGATGTGCTTCAGACAGTCTGCAAAACAAACTTATCCCCATTCCATTTTCTCGAGCCTCCGTACTCTAGATATTAAACCATTCAATATTTCCAGTAACTTAAGACTATAGACAGTGTAAATGACAAAATCACATATAACATATATAATATACCTGGACAAGTGGAGGCAGTTGATAGTGATCGCCAACAAGAACAAACATTGAAGCAAGCATCAATGGCCCCAGGGACACCTAATAGTCCATAAAATGCTTTGATTAGATGCAACCATGGTTTCCTACTCAGTCACAGCCGAGGGCTCTAAAAACAATCACTATCATTCTACACTAAATGAGAGATGCACCTCTTATCAGTTACATATAATGCATGCTAAACATTGAAAAGTGTGCATACCGGGAGGGTAATCTGTCCAGCTTCATCCATTATGCATACATCAAATTTCTTATTAGCAAGCAATGGACTAGTAATTCCCAAACAAGTGACAGCAACAACTTTTACTTGGTCTGTTCTAAACCTGATGTCTTCCACAGTTTGTGCATTCATTGCTGTTACAAGAATTTTTTAGTTACAAGTGGCAGGTGAATCAACTTTTAAA
>JANIPN010000005.1:1870967-1890508 GCA_027478595.1 Erythroxylum anguifugum
TAATGCTAAAACATGATAAACCAGCCATAGATGAACATAAAATGAATGTAAAAGACTATGAATTGAGTCCTAAACATATATGAAAATATGAACATATCACTGAGCTAACCTTAGAATAAAGAATAAGGAAAAAATAGCTACCGAAATACAGATAAAGATAGATGTGATTATTCCTTCTGCTAGGTACAAGGACAGGTTGTAACAAAGACAAAGAATTATGTACAAGAGAAATAAAGTAGAGGATGTTGGGATTGGGCCACCGATGGTTGTAGCTGGCCCAGTAGCTATACAAGTAAAAGAGAGTTTGGGTCTGATATTGCTAGGTCTTTTAACATTGTCTTGTAACGGTTGAGCATTCATCGAAATTCACAGAGCCCAGTTCTACTATAAGGAAGCCGAAGCTTCCTTTGTTCTCAGTTCATGCCATATGGTCCATATGTAGGTGGTTCGTAGGAGTGCATATCCTTCTCACCATGATTATCGGCTCAGTACTTGGATGGATACTCATGAAGACCACGTGAACTCCTCAACATCTTCAAGGCCCTGTGCTTGGCTGTTGTGCTGTCAGCATCTCTTCTTCATCCTTATGTAATTGTCGGGATTGGATCCTCTATTTAAGAATCTCCTATCCAACCCTATCTAATATTAAAAACGTTGTGGTCGTATCTAAAGAGCAGAGGGTGAGTAATTTTGTTTGTGTGAAATGATGCACGTTTCTCCATCAATTTTTAACACAGATCAAAGGTTTAATCTCGAATGGATTGACTTTAACATTTAAAGATTTTGGACGGTGTCGCGATAGACTTTTGTCTTAACAGGTGACAAAACCCGAAGGTGTAAGAATGCTAGGATATAAGAACAACAGCAAAGGAACAAGTCAAAACGCAGAGCAGAGGAACATAAGTGGTGCATGTGAGAAGCACATGAGACTTGCTTTAGCTGAATTGTTCTTAGACGGCGAAGGATTGCAAGATGCAACTGCTACATATAGTCTATAAAAATCAGATACTAGCATCAGTCACACACACAACATTTTCATTGTTACCCATTAATCTGAGAGAGACTTACGAAAAGAATATTAGAAGTTGGAATACTAGTGACTTCGTAGGAAACTCTTGCAAGTGTTTTGAAAGCACTATATCTCTTGTAACTTGTTTCTTATTCTGTTGATATTAGTGAAATCACCTACGTAAAGACCCTTGGATGTAGATAGCAATTAAGCTATCGAACCAAGTAAATTGTTGCGTGATCTTTTTACTTTCTTGCAAGCACCACAAATCTAAAAGGCAAACTCTTCTTTTCATCAGTATCTTGTAAAAGAAGATAACATAACTGAAGGCAAATCGTAACAGAATTGGTATCAGAGCCTATCTTCAACTTTCTGGGCAATTCTTTGGCTATTCAAGCAATTGAGGTTCATCAAGGAATATGTAAGAATTTTTCTTTCTTGTCCTCTTTAAACTACATAATAAAATGGTGGCCAAAGAAGCGGATGTCTTTACTGGTAAAGAAGACTTTACAATCTGGAAACTTCAGATTCAAGCATTACTTGAATCTTATAACTGTTATGGTGTAATTGAAGAACAAGCATGATGTAAAAACAAATCCTATTAAGAGACTTAAGATGCAAAGGCTTGCGCACTCCGGTTGTGATAAGGAAAGTGCAGAATTGCAATATTGCACATAAATTATGGTTAAAGCTTGACGAACTATATGCTAAAAGATGTCTGCCTAACAAAATGATACTTTTACATAATCTTACAAATTATGGAAAGAACATTATTTTAACTCTTGATGATAATTTGGATTATTTCTTTAGGCTAATACAAGATTTAGAAGCTACAGGTGAAAGAATCTCTAAAGACCATTAAGTCGTAGTTATTCTAAAAGCTTTACCATCTGAGTTCAATGCTTTCAAGAAGGCGATTAAGCATGCAAATGGAGAATATCTCACTGTTAAGAAGGTGTTGGATTCACTAATTGAAGAAATTGTGGACAATAATCCACTCATGAAGGAATCAAAACGGATGTTCATCGAAAATAAACAAGACAAGAAGCCACAGAAAAAGAATAGCAAGAAAGAGAAATTGACAGAAAGGGAATGGCAAGGATAAGTACACCAAAGAAGGTGAAGAAAAGAAGAAAAAGGCTAAAGGCAAGAAGTGTACCTTTAAAAATGGGCATCTGCGGCTGCGATACATTGAGAGAACTTGCATTTGCTGTCATTTTGTTTGACAAAAATCATAATACCCAGTAGAATGAACTGGCTCTGATACCAAATCTTAGAAATTAACAAACAAAAAGATGAACACTGACTTAGAAATTGACAAACAAAACAATGAAAACAACTTTTTTTGAGTCTACAACTCAAGTTAAACCCAGAAATGAGCCTATAAATAGGCTGTACAAGACAAACATTACAACACCAGTTTAATAATAGGAAACTAACAGGACTCTCAACGTAAACAACAGGAAAGTAGAAAGACTCTCAACATAAACCAATGGGAAACTAGGAGGACTCCACTTCTATTTTGCTACTTAATAAACCAAAACAGCAACTATAACAAAAAAATTCAAATGACTTCCAACAGAAGGCCTGAAAAGTGGAATTGAAGAAAAAGTGAAGGTTCAGTTCATATATTGTCATCACCATTTCCTGTTGGACACTTTTTTTTTTCCCATTACTTTGAACAGGCATGAAAAGCTGAAGGAACGTGTCAAGTCATTCAAGCCTCAGATGGTGTTGGCTCCATCTAAGGTTTCACCAGTAATCTGCTGACATTTCTTCTAGTTATGTTCTGCTAAGAACTTGCGTCTAATATCGTTATTCATTTCATTTGCGTGTTTTTATCTGGTGTAGATTGTGGGGTTCATGATAGCTAAGACTGATCTCTCCATTTCAGAAGGCAATGTAAGTGCTCCTCTTCATGTGGTTTTCAATTCAACAGACTTTATGGGGTTAGGGTACTTATTTTCTCTCCTCTATCCGTAACAGTTGTTAAGAATAAACAGTTTTAGAATTTAGACCATTAGTAGGATAGGAGCAAATATTAATAAAGTTGATTCTTGTTGATGATGTTATACAGGTAGTCTCAGAAAATTTTAAAGTACAAATTAAAGCTGAAACATATAGATTATACTCGATATAATCTTGAGTACTTCTAAATAAAGCTCTCAAGAAACGAGCCACATGAAGATGACGGACCATAACGTTCAGTTTAATCTCATATTATGGTAGTCTTGATTAAAACTTCATTAGCACTTATACTGCTGTACAGATTGGAATATCAAAATTGTTCTAAGTGTTGACCTGACAACTTTGCAGGTTCTACAGTATAATTGCGCCAGGAGACACTGTGAATGTAATTGGTGAATTTGATGATCAGGGAAAGTGTGATGTGAACTCTAAGATTAATCTTTTAATTGTTCACCCAGATGTCCTAGTTTCTGGAACCCGGGTAATACATTCTTTTTGGAATCTTATTATTGTTTATCACAGATTATTCCAATACCTGTTGAGCTACTGCTACTAGGTCTATTTTGTGTGCATTCATTCTACTGTAGTACCTCGTGTTGTACAGAATATTGTCAAGTTGCCGGTAGTTTCAGTTGCTCCAGGCGGAGTGTCCTGAATGAGAGAATGAAAATCAGTGAACACTCAACTCCAGCATTGTTCGGTACCTTGCTGCACCAAGTTTTTGAGGTTTTGAGGATTTAAAGACCTTTTCTACTCTAATATCAAAATTCTTCGTGTAGAACATTGCTGTGACTCATCAGAATTGTGTATCTTCATGATATTTTGAACCTTTTCCACTTCTAGACAGGGCTTATGAGGAAGAATCCTACATTAGACTTCTTGGAGGAATATGCTAGAATAGTTCTCCAGAAAAATATTGATAGTTTATATGCATGTGAAGGTAATTATAAGTAAATCTAATTTTTGATTATAGCTTTGCCCTTTGCTCCATCAATCCATTACACTTATCAAAGAAAACATGACTCTCGTTATGTTTAACATTAGTTTTAAGTTCTTACTTTTCAATATGTGCAATTTTCAGTCCATGAAAAGGATTTACTGAAGATCCTATTTGAAGCTATCCCAAAATTATTAGATTGGATTCTCCGGTTCAAAGAAGCCGAGTTGCACTGGTATCTCATCACTGATCTTATGGATTTTCACTCTTGTTTTATCAGACATTGATTCTGCGAGATCTTAAATCATTGTCAAGCATTGAGATACACATTTTTAATGGAGCACAAACTTGTTTTCTCCAATAAAAGAGGACGATGGGGATCCCAACGTCACATATGCAAGTTCAGTTCAGGGAAGGGTCTATCTCGTATCAGAACTAACTCCAGCTCCAACAATAAATCGGGAACAGCACGCACACGTTTTCAAAAACTTTCATTGAGCTTTAATTAATGAAGAACACAAGAAAACATACGATAGCTCTCTTCTTCAATGTTTTAAGCTCCCGACATCCCTGTCTTACGTTTGCCAATTTGTAGTGTAAGTACTCTGTTTTTGGTTACGTTAATGGCGGCCAGAGCCAGCTCGATCAGATTGAAATAAGTAAACTTGGTTAAAACAACAAGAACAATTGGACAAAGGCAAGTCAAATCAACATAATGAAAATGTTCATTACAATGTAATTGGCTGCATATATATAAAATCTGAGAAAGGGATCGACAGAACATAAAGATATAGACATATAGTTCTAGGTCTTTTTTTTTCCCCCCTAACGTAGTCTTGCATCGACTATAATATAACTAAGTTAGGTACCTCCGTTACTGCTCTTCTTTCTTCTTAATTTGTACAGTTGAGATGTGTTTTTCCTCCACTACTTTCTTTGTTTTCCTCTTCCTCCAGGAACTACTTGTGTTCTTCTTCTTCATGATCACTTAAAGCCACCAAAAGTTGAATATACGGTTAGTGCACAAACTGATGGTCTTTTCAAATGCGTAGATATTCCAATACCTATAGCATCATAACAGCCGTTAGTCTACTCTAGTGCCTTATAACTATGGAGGAAATTAAAGAAGCCAGAGAAGAAAATATGTGAAGTGCTTGCACTGTTAATCCATTAGCACGTAATTCTACCTTCCATTTCTTTGATCTATTTATGTTAAGTGCATGCAAGCATATATTGCTGGTTTCAAAATTAAATATTTCCTTGGTTGTTGCTGCTAATTCATAGATCAGTGTGAAGAAATCGTCAATCACCTGAGTTTCTTTTTGGCAAATGCAACTCTTGAGCTTGTTCTTGGTGGCAGTCATGCCAACTATTAAACTTCTACTGATCAGTGCTACGGGCGCTTTCCTCGCGACCAAGCGCATAGATCTCTTGGGGCCAGCTGCGAGGGACCATCTTAATAACGTAAGTGAAGTCACCTTCACCTACCTTGTAATGTAATTGTTACTGTTAGTAGTAGCACTTCTCAAAGCCTTCCCGTGGATGAACAGCTGGTATTCTATGTATTCGGTCCAGCACTGGTAGGTAGTAGCTTGGCAAAGACAGTTACCATCGAGAATATGGCTACCTTGTGAGTGAGTTGTATCTATATGTCAATCGAGTAAATTTATATTATGTTGGTACGAAAACATTAATTAATTACTTTCTGCAATCCACACCATATGTCCATGCGTAGGTGGTTCATAGGAGTGAATATGCTTTTCACCGTTATCATAGGCTCAATACTTGGATGGATACTCGTCAAGATTACAAGAACTCCTCAACGTCTTCAAGGCCCTGTGCTTGGCTGCTGTGCTGCCGGTATCTCTTCATCCTTTATGTCTGGTTTATTTTCTTGCAGAGGCAAAAATTTTATTAATTCTTGGTCCTGTCACCTCACAGATTATACATTTTTATATCGACAGGAAACTTGGGTAATCTGCTTTTAATAATAATACCATCACTCTGTGAAGAGAAAAGCAGTCCATTCGGAGATTCAACTGTCTGTTCTACATATGGGGAGTCCTATGCTGCATTTTCCATGGCGGTGAGTAATAGTTATGAGTCATCTCCAGCTTCTTCACATGAAACCATTACCAACTCTATTCATGGCATCCTTTTTTCTGCTGCTTCTTATCATGAAATAGGTGTTAGCCGTCTATGTATGGACGTACGTATATTTTGTCATCAGGATGTATTCTACCATAGAAGCTAAAGGAACTAATAATGTTAATGAAAATGAACTCCCCGTCCTGTCAAACAAAAGTGGAGGAAGTTCGGACTTTTTGCCTGAGACCAACGACACAGAAGCAGCACTTCCTTCCACAGAAGATGAAGGCCCGCAGAGTAGAATTGAAGAGAAAGTGAAGGTCTTCAGTTCATATATATGTTCTCATCACCATTTCCTGTTGCACCATCAGTTGCTGAAACTTTTATTTTTCCATTACTTTGAACAGGTAGTAGCATCATATGAAAAAGTTAAGGAACGTGTCAAGTCATTCAAACTGCAGATGGTGTTGGCTCCAGCCACGATTGCAGCGGTAATCTGCTCACATTTCTTCTAGTTATGTTCTGCTAAAAACTTGCATCTAATACCTGACTTATTCATTTTATTTGCATGTTTTTATCCGGTGTAGATTGTGGGGTTCATGATAGGACTGATCTCTCCATTTCGAAAGGCAATGATTGGTAGAAGTGCTCCTCTTCGTGTGGTTTTCAATTCAACAGACTTCGTGGGGTACTTCTTTTCTCTCCCCTGTCAGTATCAGCTGTTACCTGTTAATTATAAACAGTTTTGGACCATTATTAAACAACCAAGTTCGTGCAGGCAGGCAGCAATCCCTTGTATTATATTGATACTGGGAGCAAATCTTCTTAAAGGTTTATTCCTCTTCTTCTTCTTGTCGTAATTGTGCCTAGGATACGGATGTTGTTTTCTCGATATTACTTAAAGACGTATTGAACTAGCAGGTCTAAAAGGATCAGGAGGAGTAGGCGTGTCAGTGATCATAGGGATCATTGCAATAAGGTTTGTACTGCTTCCGATATTGGGAGTATTGATCGTAAAAGCGGCAATTCATGTGGAAATTGTAAAATCAGATCCCTTGTACCAGTTTACGCTTATGCTAAGCTACGCAGTTCCACCCGCTATGAACATAGGTACATACATACATTTCTTCTGTTACTTGTATGATTATATATTGAACAAGATGATTAATGGGTGTTCTTTCTTTTTTTGGTTCTTTGAAGGTACAATCACACAGTTATTGAAGGTTGGGGAGACAGAAAATTCAGTGATAATGCTATGGACATATGGAGTTTCTACAATTTTCTTAACATTGTGGTCCGCCTGCTTCATGTGGTTCGTTACCTGAGAGCTTTTTACAAGTACTCAAAGATTTTATCGAGTATAATCTATTTGTTTTAGCTTTTATTTTGTGCTTTAAAATTTTCTTATACCGCCACCTGTATAATATCATCAGCAAGAATCAGCTTTAAGAAGATTTTCTCCTACCCTAATAATGGTCTAAATTCTAAAACTGTTTATTCTTAACAGCTGTTACAGAAAATAAGTACCCCACAAAGTCTGTTGAATTGAAAACCACATGAAGACGAGCACTTATTACCAATCTTTGCCTTCTGAAATGGAGATCAGTCCTATCATAAACCCCAAATTCTACACCAGATAAAAGCATGCAAATGAAATCAATAACTCTGATATTAGACGCAAGTTCTTAGCAGAACATAAATAGAAGAAATGTCAGCAGATTACTGGTGAAACCTTAGATGGAGCCAACCCCATCTGCGGGATGAATGACTTGACACGTTCCTTAAAACTTTTCATGTGATGCTACTACCTGTTCAAAGTAAAGGGAAAAAAGTTATCAGTAACAGGAACTGGTGATGACAGCATATGAACTGAACCTCCACTTCCTCTTCAATCCCACTTTTCAGGCCTTCATCTTCTGTGGAAGGAAGTGCTGCTTGTGTGACGTTGGTCTGAGGCAAAATAGTAAAAAATCTCCCCACTTTTGTGTTGTCAGGATGCTGAATTCATTTGAATTAAATTTATTAGTTCCTTTAGTTTCATCTGTAGAACACAGTCTGATGACAAAATATACGTAAGTCCATGCATAGACGGATAACACCTGTTTCATGAAAATAAGTAGCAAAAGAAAAGGATTGCGATGAATAGAGTTGTTAACAGTTTCATGTGAAGAAGCTTGAGAACTGCCATGGAAAATGCAGCATAAGACTCTTCATATGTAGAGCAGACAGACAGTTGAATCTCCAAATGGACTGCTTTTCTCTTCACAGAGTGATGGTTTTATAATTAGAAGCAAATTAACCAAGTTTACTGTCCATATAAAACGTAAAATCTGTGGCTTGACATGATCAAGAATAAAAACATTTCCCTTTAAGAAAATAAACCAGACGTAAAGCATGAAGAAGAGATACCGGCAGCACAGCAGCCAAGCACAGGGCTTTGAAGACGTTGAGGAGTTCTTGTAATCTTGACGAGTATCCATCCAAGTATTGAACCTATGATCATGATCATGGTGAAAAGGATATTCACTCCTATGAACCACCTACGCATGGACATAAGGTATGGGTTGCAGAAAGTTAATTAATGGTTTGGCACCATCATAATCTAAATTTACTCCATTGACATAGAAACAACTGATCACTCACAAGGTAGGTAGCCATGTTCTATACATAGAACATGTTGGGAATTAATTCAAATTTTAGAGTTGTTTAAATTCCTTTAGAATAGGTCTTAGATTATCTTAGAATAAATATTAGATTACCTTTAATCTTATCTTATAAGCTAGATTTAGTGGCTGAAAAATCTATTTAGTTGTTGATATTTTGTCTATATAAGGCAATCAAGTTCAATAATAAAATGATGAGTGTGTTCACATATTGTTCAATCTTCATCTTATCCCATCTTCTTCTTCTTCTTCTTTATCTTCAAAATTTCAACATGGTATCAGAGCTTTAGATCCTCGAGGGACCTATGAGTTATTAATGTTTTGTAAGATCAAGAAAATGAATTAGTTGAGAGAAAGTGCTCAACAATGATAAGGTGATGAGAAAGTGCATCATACAGTGAAGAGAAGTGCTTCACAAATAAGAAATTTGGAGAGACGTGCTCCAATGATTGTAGGTTGGTGAGAAGGGCATCAACAAGATGATGAGAAGTGCATCAATTGGTGAAGAGAAGTGCTTCACAGAGTATTATGAAGATTTGGAGAGATGTGCTCCATTCAGAAAATTTAAATTAAGAGGGAATGTTGAGAATTAATTCAAATTTTAGAGTTGTTTAAATTCCTTTAGAATAGGTTTTAGATTATCTTAGAATAAATATTAGATTACCTTTAATCTTATCTTATAAGCTATATTTAGTGGCTGAAAAATCTATTTAGTTGTTGATATTTTGTCTATATAAGATAATCAAGTTCAATAATAAAATAATGAGTGTGTTCACGTATTATTCAATCTTCATCTTATCCCATCTCCTTCTTCTTCTTTATCGTCAAAATTTCAACAGAACACCAGCTATTCATCCATAGAAAGGCTTTGAGAAATGCTACTATTTAACAATTACACTACAAGTTAGGTAGTTGACTTCACTTACGTTATTAAGATGGTGCCTCACAGTTGGCCACAAGAGAAGTCCAAATTTTCTGTCCAGTTTTATGATGTCTTATTCTGTCTAATGCAATCTCAGCCATTCATTTATGCAGGTCCCACGTTTATTTATGCGGAACCCACGCGGAGCCCACATAAATGAATGACTGAGATTCATTGGACAGAATAAGACACCATAAAACTGGACAGAGAATCTTGTCTCCCCCAAGAGATCTATGCGATGGGTTGCGAGGAAAGCAGTGAGCATTAGAAGTTTGATAGTTGGGCATGACTGCCACCAGGAACAAGCTCAAGAGTTGCATTTACAAAAAAGAATACTCCGATGGTTGACGATTATTTCTTTAAACTAATCTATGAATTAGCAGGAACAAACCATAAAAATATTAATTAGAAAGCAGCAATATACATGTGCATGCACTTGACATAAATAGATCAGAGAAATGGAAGACATAATTAATTACCTGCTAATGGATTAACAGAACAAGCACTTCACCTGTTTTCTTCTCCAGCTTATTTAATTTCCTCGATAATTATAAGGCAGCAGAGTAGACTAATGGCTGATATCAGAGCTATTTACGTCTTAAAATTGCTAGAGATCAACATAATTACGTCTTAAAATTGTTAGACTACAAACATCGAAAGCGTGTTCACCAATTATGATTTTGATGGAATATCTTTTTTTAACAAAATAGCCAACTAACTGAAAATTTTAAGCCAAGATTGCGGAAATGATCTTCGTGACTTATCAGGTTTTCCTCCACCACTTTCTTAGTTTTCCTGTTTCTTCAGTAGCTACTAGCTACTTATGTTCTTATTCTTCAGGATCACTTAGAGCCGCCAAAAGTTGAATTTATGGTTAGTGCACAAACTGATGGTCTTTTCAAATGCGTAGATATTCCAATAAATACATCTACGGACTCAGCTACTTCCCTAAACAAAAGGAGTAAACAGCTAGTTGGCAAAAAAATAGCCAACGATTAGTGGATGGTGGATTATGGCTTCTTGGCTTATCAAAACCACATCTCAACTGTAAAGATTAAGAAGAAAGAATAGCAGTTACGGAAGTATTTATACCTACCTTTGTTATATTATAAGTCGACGCAGGACTACGTTAGGTAAGAAAACGACCGACTAGAACTATACCTTCATGTTCTGTCGATCCCTTTCTCAGCATATATATATATATATATATATATACATGACGTGCCTTTGTCCAATTGTTCATTGTTGTTTTTAACCAAGTTTTCATCACCATTTACTGTTGCTGACATATGAAAAGTTTTAAGGAACGTGTTAAGTCATTCAACCCGCAGATGGTGTTGGCTCCTTACAAGGTTTCACCAGTAATCAGCTGACAATTTCTTCTGGTTTTGTTCTGCTAAGAACTAGCGTCTAATATCAGAGTTATTCATTTCATTTGTTGAATTATGACATATTTTGAAATCATATTGAAGAATTATAAATACGGGGAGTCTTCTTAAGTTATAAAAGGAAGATCCCTTTGCCTATCTTAAGCATCCCAAAACTATCTTTCATAATATAAATTTTTTCTCTTTTGATGTAGTATTTTACTTGTATTATATTCAGAAAATGATGAAATATTAATTTAGTAGTATCTAAGAAAGTAAGTATAATTGACTGAACCTTATTAAATTCTTGTATTCTTTATTTATCTATTTAATGACTATTATCAGATATAATTGTAGTAAATTATTGTGCTATTAAATTACATGTCTAGGAAATTCTGTCTAGGAGATTAGAATTTAAGTGAGACTGATTATGACCCTCCAATCTTTTTTTGAGAATTTACCTGATGTAACTTTTTTAGTATAATCTTTCACAATCTATTCAATTAGGTAATAGTAATCAAGGTAAATTTGTCGATACCGGTAAAAATTAATCCAAATTTTCACAATATCATGGGCATGTTTGTATCTGGTGTAGATTGTGGGTTCATCATCGGACTGATCTCTCCATTTCAGAAGGCAATGATTGGTAATAAGTGCCCCTGTTGATGTGGTTTTCAATTCAACAGACTTTATTATGGGGTACTTATTTTCTCTCCTCTACAAGTAACACTTTCTAAGAATAAAAAGTTTTAGAATTTAGACCATTAGTAGGGTAAGAGCAAATCTTCTTAGAGTTGATTCTTGTTATGTCAAAAAAAAAAAGAGTTGATTCTTGTTGATGATATTATACAGGTAGTCTAAGAAAATTTTGAAGTACAAAATAAAAGTTAAAACATATAGATTATACTCGATATAGTCTTGAGAACTTACAAAAAAACCTCTCAAGAAACGAGCCACATGAAGATGGCTGTGGCGGACTATAATGTTAAGAAAAATGTAGAAACTCCATATGTCCATAGCATTATCACTGATTTTTCTGTCTCACCAACTTTCAATAACTGAGTAATTGTACCTTCAAACAACCAAAAAAAGAAAGAACACCCATTAATCATCTTGTTCAATATAATCAAACAAGTTAAAGCAGAAATGTATGTATGTACCTATGTTCATAGCGGGTGGAACTGCATAGCTTAGCATAAGCGTGAACTGGTACAAGGGATCTGATTTTACAATTTCCACATGAAGTACAGCTTTTATGATCAATACTCCCAGTATCGGAAGCAGTACAAATCCTATTGCAATGATCCCTATGATCACTGACACGCCTACTGATAACTTTAGAATTGATAAAATTTTGATTGAATAGCTGAATGGTTTGTGGTTGTGATTTCATTGAATAAATAGATGAATGCACAATATTAAAGGCTGACTTACATGCTGATTGCAAAGATTGCTAATTTGTAGGGATTCTAAAAATGATTTCTCTATTTACAGCTATACAATCTAAATTCCGAGAAGAATACCATCAAAATTAACTAAAAGAAGGACCGAAGAAACAAAGAAGAGTCGTGACTTTACACAAACTTAACTTGAAGTAGTGTAGACCGAAACTTCTCAAACCATGCACAGGGAGCTTGTTTTAAATTATATAATGATAAACTTCCGAAATAGAAGAGAAAAACAAACCAAAAAGAGGTATCCTATAAATATCCTCTTTGATATCACCACGAAGAAAAGTATTTTTGACATCCATTTGGTGAAGAATCTAACCTTGGGAAGTAACAATGTCAATAACTGTTCGAACAGTAGTCATTTTAGCCATAGGAGCATATGTCTCCTCATAGTCCACCCTATACTTTTGTCGATCACCAAAAGCAACCAACCTAGCCTTATATCACTCTAGAGTCCCATCAGAACGAAGTTTCACTGAGTACACTCACTTACGTCTAATGGCTTAACTTGGGATGGGCATGGAACAACATCCCAAGTATTATTATCTTGAAGAACTTAAGTTCCTCTTGCATTGCTTGTCACCAACACTCATGCTTTACTACCTGTGAGTAAGAAGAAGGAACCAAAATAGCAGATAAAGTGGCACTAAATGATGTATGATAAGTACCATACCAATTAGGAGGACGTGAGACTCCAGTAGAGCGTCTTAAGATAGGCAAATCTGAAGCAAGATCAGTTGTTGAATTTGGAGCAGGATTAGATGGCAGATCTAGATTATGAAGGGGTTGTAGAGGAGGACGTCGTTCATATACAGACCCAGGCTTGAACTGTTTAGGAGTGGAAGTCAATTCATCAAAACTGGGAAGAATGACAATATCTAATAATGACTGATCACAAGTATGAAAGAAAAACTGATTTTCAAAGAAAACAACATTACGAGAAACACGAATCCTTTTAGAAGAAGAATCATAACAAACAAAACCCTTGTGATTTGTACAATACCCTTCTTTTTGTTTTCTCTATGAGAAAGTTGATTTGATAAAGAAGACAATAACTTGTTGGCATCGGAAGATTAACCTGCTGGACAGCAAATCAATGGGGAGGGGGTGTCGAAATCTTTTCTGTCGTATCAAGCAATATCCGAGTCTTTCACATTTCCTAATGTAAAAAGCCAAGTTGAGGACAACGTTTCAAGTATATATAAATGCCAACACTATGTCCTTTTCTTTGTGTATGACAACAAACATAAGTCAAAGCTTGGAAGACCTATAAGCGACGATACAAGTGACATCTACCAAGCATGCATGTGCTTTGAAACTACTTCGAGCCTTCCATGAACATGTGAATGAGAAAATTTTCCAGTTCAATTCACCCCTTGGCTCTGTTTTATCAACTACTTCATATCATAATACAAGTTCTATCTTTAGTTAGTTAGCAATTATACTCGTTAATTTTTCATTAAATTAAGTACATGTACAGATTTACGGCCTTTCATCGATACTAAAGTACATAAATAACTCCACATTTTTTTGACCATCATCATTCATGTTACTCCTTCCAGTTGCGTTTCTTCCATGCCTAAATGCAATGGTATCAATATGATGAATGTTGTTTAATTTAATGAAAGATGGCAGAAACGAAATTGTTCCTTTTGGTTAAATGTTTCTTCCTTAGAAAGAATCTTCTCAAGATATTTGTTTTTTCTTTTTCTATTCTTTTCTTCCTTGCCTTTTTTGATTTAGAACAAAGAAGAAAGGCCTGCTACAAAAAATGAGAAAGCTATATACACAAGCAAAAAGCACAAGTACATAAGTGCAAGTGTATGGTGGCATTGATATACAATTCATCTATAGAGAGAACATTGTTAATTTTCACTCTTATCCATTTACATTTCATCAGTAACTGTTAATTCAGTTTCCTTAAAAAGGGAGACGGTGAGTTTGCTGAATCAATAAGATAAACAAGGATAAACTGAGACTTGACTTAGTTGGCACTGATAAATGCCTCATTTCAACAAATGACAAGGTTTTGAAGAAAGATGTTGCTAAATGTGTGGCATTCTACTTTGCACTACCGTGCAGTAAAGATGGGTTCGGCATCTGGAGTTGGTTGTGTTCTTCGAGTGTACTTTAAAAGCAAACCTTCCAAAGAAAGACCAGGCACGTTTAAATCCCTGAAAAAGAAATCCCCTCAGTAAATTAAAATCAGTTTAACTTAGATGCAGACACGAAGTGAAAAGGGGAATAAAATATCGAAAGGGAACTTAACCTAATGTATGGCTCTAAATCCTTCCATGCCCATTTTGATCGTTCTCTAAAAAGCATGGAGAAGCGCTCTGCAGGATTTGAGGGCAATGAAGATGCACTGAAGGCATAAACCCACATTTCTACACCAATCCTTTCCGTCAAAACTTCACCTTCCAACATGTCAAAACTTGCCTGCATCCCATCTGGTATCTTCTGCAACCATTCTGCCATGAAGTTATCCTTTTTTTTCTTCCCTGTTTTTAAATTTTCTCTTGCAAAATGGACACAAACCCGCTTCTCATCCAACCTCCATAAAGTTGTTGAGCCAGTACTGCTGTCCACCTTACTGCCATAAACATGCAAACAATGATTTGCAAGCATCCGCGGGAATCCATCTGCTTCCAGTGTGTTCATGATTTCCTCTTCACGGAGTTGATCTAACAACCAGTCATTCAAAACTGAATTATGCAGAAGCATCCTCAGAATTGTGTCCATATACTTTTCGTCTACAAGTCTCCAATACCCATCAATCTCCACTGCTGAGAGGGCATGTAACCCAGCCCTCAGTTGGTCATTACTAGCCTGAACCCTGTTAACAAGATCATCCCAGCTATAAAATCCTGCTTTTCTTTTCTCTATAACTTCCTCTTCAGCTGCCTCCTCAAAGTTGTAAGGATTCTCAGAGAGGAGCAATTTAAGCCTGTCAAGCCTTGGAGAAGTCTCATTAAGCTCAATGGTACCAGGTGCAATCTTAATGACAGGAGCAACAACTTGCTGGTCATGAGAATTTCCACCATAGTCTGACGAGTCTTCACATGTCAAAAATTGGCCAGACGGTGGTATGAGGAAGGCAGAATTAGAAGTTCCAACAAATTTCATAGCATAGGTCTTTGACTGAGTGCAAAAGACTGCATCTTCCTCGGGCTGGCCTCTTAAGGTTACCCTATAAAGTAATAATAAGTCTGGAATCAAATCAACATTTAATGATTTTCCATAACTAGAAGCAAAATTTAGTGCCTACCTTTCACGAAGCACGTCCTGAAGGAGTTTCTCGTCAAGTTCAAGGAGGACCAAATCATCATGGGAACCAAAAAGAGGATGATATGAGATGGAAATAGAGGAATTGGGTTGAATTCTTAATATTGTTTCAGCTCCTCCCCTGCAAACTGGTTTTGCATGTTCCATAGTTTATTCTCCTAAAGGAGGAGAATGACTTAATATAACTGTCAGCTACTAAGCATCCAAACCCAGATGATAAAATTTCTTTTGCAGTGCACTTCTTCTATAGTTTCACCACGTGATATTGCATGAAGAAAAATGAACTTCTGCATTTAGTATTCAAGTTGTTGTGAGAGAAGTCCTCTCCCATATAAACAGTCTAGTTTATTGTTATTGCTGTAATTTCTTAATTCATTCTGGCATTAAAGGCTAACAAAAGAAGGTAATATGATAAACAATTTATTCCAGCACCAGTAGTACACAGCCTGAAACTCTAAAAGCTCGTGCTATTGCTATTTGCATAGTAACTTCATGGAGTTACCAAATGAGGTAAAAATGATTTGCTATTACATTAGAGCAGAAACAATTACAATATAACCATTTAACTGTACAAGATATATAATGTTCATCCTTTTTCTAATAAACCAACAAACGGTAAGAAATAAAACATAAAACCTATTGCACATACATTTCCTTTCTTCAAAAAGATTACGAATATTCTCAGTAGTCCTCTAACTTCTCATCATTGCAGTTTGTCAGTAGCTGGTTATAAATATAAACAATTTGAAAACGATAGATTTTCATTAACTAGCAAATAAGAAAGTCAAATTTACCCACTTTGGGTCTCTGCATTCCTGTTTCATCTTTCCTGGCCCAAAAGGTTTTACCCTTACAAATTCATAGACATCTCAAAGCATTCCTAAAGTTACAGAGACATGCTAAACAGCAGAAGAAGAAGTAGCTATTCCTTTACTTAATCAGGCATAGGATAATGAAGCCACCAAAAACTAAAATGCGATCCGTTTTCTTTTTAATATTTCACATCTATTCCAGCCTACACGGAATTGAAGCAACTCCAATATCTCAAAGGAGAAACCAAATGAAGGAAAGAAAGAGCGAGATCTAAACAGGTGAAATAAAAGCGAATCTTGACAAATATCCAAGGGGCTTACCTTACATTAGCTTATCTTAGCGTCCTGGCAGGGAAAGAACTCAAAAGGGCCTCTGTGGCGGGCAAATCCGAACCAAATGGCTAGGGTATAAGGGTACTGAACTAAATGGCAATTGCAGCTGGAATTTCTTGAATTTACCCGCCAAAACTTCTTCTTGGATTTGGGCCACTAATCAAAATTTTTGCATTAGGCCCAACCGACATTCCCTCTTTCCTTTTTTTTTATTTATACACAATTTAAACTTTTCATTTTGTTCCTTGATTTTTCTTTCCTATATGTATTATAATTATTTTTAATTAAATAATAATGTATTTTTTTTACTAAATACAAAAATTAAAATAATCGTTAATTTTTTAAACGTTTTATGGTTTTATAGAGTTTTATTGGCAATTGTTCCCTTTCATTTCTTTTTTATAGATTTTATTAATAAAAATAATTTGTGACTTTAGAACTTTATAATAAAATATTATAAGAAATAATAATTTATATTATATTATATTATATTATAAAAGTCAGTAAATGATTAGCATTTGTTCCAATTAATAGCATTAACTTTGACTTCAAATATTTCTTGTAATAGAAAAACAAATAACAAAAGTGGCTAAGATATTCACTAAGCCGTTGACATCTGATTAAACTACATGAGAGTGGCAATACAATCATCACTAACACCTCTTTCTTTCTTTCTTTTTTTTAAGAAAACAACTAAAATTAAAGTAAAGTACACATTATAAATCAAATGAAATTGGATTGAGTAGGGACCATAAGAGGCTTGAAACCATGACGTAGAGTTGCATCCCAAACTTTGTCAATGTTGGTCATGGAGTAGTAGCAGGAGGACCCACATTCATTCTCCTTCCAACCTTCTAAGGCATGCACTATTCCAGCTACACGCCATGCACTCGTCACTCTTCTTGGCAACCAGTTCTGACCATTTTGTTTTTCCAAGTTTTAGTTCATCAAAACACAGCTAATAAACACAAACCATATACGTTTGTGTTAATCATATGCATGCCTACCTCACATGAGTCCACGTTTTCGAGATTGGATGGAGCTAACATGGCTGGTGTGGTGTGATATAAGCAGTCATTGCGTGATTTCTTAGGTGGGAATTGCGAGAAAGGAACAAAAAATGTTCCTTTTGCTGCCTTCTTTTGTTCTTGTTCACTCAATCCGTCACCTACTAACCATACCTGAGGCCACAAGATTCCAGCTCTTTTATGGCGGATATTGGTGGACAAATCAGAATCATTCTCAGCAAGTCCATCATAAGTGATCCCATTTCGTTACAAGCATTATAATAACTGTAAAACATATGCAACTTCCGGGTTATGGATATACCTCTGGATAGGAACTTGCAGAAAGTATCAAGTTGGTGCTCTCTGAGTTGGCCCCAAGAGATCTTTTAAGCTTCTCATACACATCCTTGCGTATGACAGATACCTGAAATCGATTTGTAATCGTGAAACCAATGATTTATAAAAGAGAAGGTGATCTTAACACGATAGGTACGTACCTTGATTTGTCTTTTGCATAAGACGAGAACAGCAGCATGAGCAACCTTAGTAAGGTTTCCGGTAAGAAGCACTCGTGTTGCTCCTCTTGGTATATTGTTAAGTACAACAGCAACTGCAAGACTAGTCCCATCGACAACCTTAATCTTCAGACATGGATGTTTCCGAACGTATAGTTCACCATACATGTTCAGCTCATCCCCCTGGAAATGTACGCGTGCCTGGTTACAGTAAATATAAGGGATTTAACTTAATCACATTGAACTGTAGGTATGGAGTGCTTGCCTGATTCAGAAGTCCAAGACTTATGACTTTGACACCTTTATCTTCTGCTTCAAGTATGGCTTCCTCAATCAAGTTATTGATAGATTCACTCTGCTGTTGTATGAAGTACTGCCATGTTCATATACTTTCTATCATTAACTACTCTGAGACATTAGTTAGAGTGTATATATATATATTGATTGAAGAGACGTGATCTACAAGTCCACGAAGAAGTGAGTGCTTACTTGTACGCTGTACTTTGCTACGGCCCATGTTTGTAATCTGAGTTTGTCAAAACGATGGCTCTCAACAACAAAAGTGCGACCACATATCCATGTTAAGGTCATGGTCCACAGAGTGATAGGCCACATTAACCATAGGTACCAGTTGGATGAGGTGTAGGGTTTAGAGGCCAAGTAGGCAAATCCCAGACGGAGATGGTAGATTGAGTCTGGTTTGGTTAGGTGAGTTAGGTGCACCACATCTGGTGAATCTTCTGGTATCCTCAGTGAAATTTCGTATAGCGTATCAGAAGATTTGTTCATGGTCCCATAGACGTAGTCGTAGAAAGGCATGAAAAGCGAGTAATTGGTCCGGAATTGTGTGTGATGAAGGGAATGAAACCTGTGATGATAGGTTAGATAATCAATCACAGAAGGTGTTAAAGTATAAAATCAAGCTCAGATTGAAATGGAAGAACTTACGATGGAGTATACATGAAGTACTTGAGTGGAGGGAAGATGGAGAAGAAGAACTTGGGAATGAACTCAAAGTTGCAGTGTCCCATGTTATTCATGAAGTCGATATAGGTGACGTAACCAGCATAGGAGATGATAGATATTGTTCCACTGAATACCGTTGTGAGCAATGGTATTGCAAAAAGCGTGAAGTATGCTATATGTTCAGCAAATGGATGTACAACAGCTGCAATGGCCACCAT
>JANIPN010000005.1:1946802-1968115 GCA_027478595.1 Erythroxylum anguifugum
GCAATGGTAGTAGTTGTTTCTTGTTCAGATTACATTCTTTTTAAAATTGTAGATCATACTCTGCAGGAGATGACACGTTCATAGGAATAAACTGACTTGAATGTGAGTTGGGTTACATGTTTTTTTTCTTGACATGGTTGAGAATAGAGCAGTAGACCTTGTATGCCTGATATCAGTGAATGACTCATATACTTGAAATTTAACAAGTGATAGGGCTCTATATTATTATGATTATTAATGACAATAATTTTGTATTAATTATTGTTATTATTAATTAAATTATTAATGTTATCATACAATTTTTTTTGTTATTATCAATTTATTTTTTTAATTATTATTATTATTATTATTAGTAGTAGTAGTTGTTGTAGATGTATTATTAGTATTAGTACAACATCCATTTTCTCTTTATTATTATAATTTTGCTAATAAAAATTATTATTATGTCTAATTATTATTATTACAAATTATTATAATTTGTATTTATTATTATTCAAAATTATTATTATTATACAATTTTGCACTTATTTATGATTGGTTATTATTTTTGTTGTTATTAAAATAATAATAAAAATTATCATTATTGTTATTCGTGATTAATATGAAATTGTTATTATTATTCTTAGTTAATTTTTTAACTAATACAAACCATTCATAATAAAAGTACCAATGAAATACATATTACTAATCATATTAAGGACCAAGGGCATATTCGTCATTTGCACAATTTTCTCGTTCCGTCCCCTGCAACCAAACACATTATGTCCCCGAGACGGAGACAGTTTTCTTTGTTCTGTCCACCATAACCAAACACCTCACTGTCTCCACTTTTTGTTCCGTTCTGTCTCCAAATTTCTGTTCCGTTCTGTCTCCAGCTATCGGGAATAGCAACCAAACGCAGCGCAAGTAAAGACAAGACACTAGTCTAATGCTTAGTGGTCATTGGAAGGGAAGTTGAGATCAAGGTCTCACCTTCGAGTCCCTGCAGTGGCAGTGTGAGAGTTCATTCAATGTGGTGACTCCTTGTACGCACCGGCGTTGAGCCACCTCTCTGAGAAGCTGGCTGAGATCAGACCGTGATTTACCCCTCACTACTCTGTCGGGCCGAAGCGTGGGGGCGTCCAGGGTGGGCGATTCCACCTTTTGAGATCAAGGACACTAGTCTAATAAAAGTATGAATTTCAATAAATAAAAAATCGATTTAATAATAAATCTTTTAATTTAATTTTAAACTTTTAATTTTATTTTATAATTTTGTTTTAAAAAATATCAATAATTTCTTATAAATCAAAATAATTAAATTAATTTTCATTTAATAAATTTTCCCGATTAAACTTTTTTGAATAAAGATATTTTGTAATTATATTTTAAAATTTTTAATTTTATTTCATCTTTAATTGATTTTAAAGATTATTTTAAGGCGCAATTATTAAATCAGCCCAATTATTATTTTTGAGAATTTTTCTTAAATACTAATTTAACCTTTTAATCTGTAAGCCTTTTACAATAAATCCTGATTGGTCTAAGTTTGGAGGTATTATTCACGACCGTGTTCTCTTGGAGCGACGTCCTGACATTGTTGTTGCTTGGATTCGTCGTTGCGAAAATGCCATTGCCCATCAGTTAGCTCGATGTGCTTTGTCTTTTTCCGAGTTTCATTTTTTTCATTCTCCTCCCATTTGTATTCCAACCTTAGTTTAATTGAATGCATTGGTTTTTTCCCTAAAAAAAAATTAAAAACTTCGGGATATTACATTTATATAAGAGACATACAGGGTCTCAATCTCGTATGGATTCTATGAATTTGGTCTACAAGATGCTGCAGCAATGTGCCCTGTCATGCTCCTGGAGGATGAAGAACACCTTTAGAGCCTCGTACACTTCCTCTTTCGGCTTTCTAGCATCCACCTGACCATCCATCGCAACAAACAAATTTTTCAAAGTAATGGCTGAAAAAAGAGTATCAAATAAATGGATTTGGGCAAATTTAGTTTACCTTCCACAGCTTCCCCTTCTGTTCATAATAATTTATAACAGGTCTTGTACAATCGTGGAAGACCTTGATTCTTCCTCTTATTGTCTCAAGAACATCGTCGTCTCGGCCCTTTTTAAGTACATACAAGCACACAGTTACTTGATCATATGTTCTGATGAAAACCTGATAACTTGGAACTGATTGTCTAACCTCTTTGCGGCTAAGTGATCTCTTCTGCATCTCTTCGTCGGGACATTCGAAGTAGAGAACCAGGTCTGGATCAATGTTTGTCTGCATTTAACAAGTTACTAAGCAAGACACAGATCTGATGTAGGAAGTGTTTAGAAGCCATGGAAGGAGTCCAAAGGCTTACAGTTTCTTCGAAAAACAAACGTGTTTCCTCATCACGAGGGAAGCCATCAAACACAAATTTTGTGTTCTGACTCTCGTCCATAGCTTTCACAACAAGAGGCACTGTAACTTCAGGAGGAACCAATAAACCATCCTTTAGCATATTCCCAATCATCTCCCTGTTTCAACACAAGTTAAGGGAGCATTGTTGTTGCATCAATACCAAGATAATGATCAAACTAAATGTGAACTCACGCTTTGTCAGATCCACTTCTACTTTCTTTCCGCAGTATTTCCCCACTGGAGAGATGAGTATATCCAAATTCTTTGGAAATCCTAGCACATTGTGTGCCCTTCCCACTTCCTGGACCTCCTGATCACAAAACAGACGTTAACAAGTTCACAAGATTGTCAAATCAAGCACATAACGTTTAATGTTTTCCACATGAATTGATGGAACTTTACCTAAAACTATAGCCACCTTAGGCTTCTTTTCAACAGAGATTTCGTTTGATACCTGCAAAAGAGACCGTCAAGATTAATACTAAACTGGACAGAGATAAATATATATATTCATAGAGATTCAGTGAAGAAATTAATGTAAATGTATTCATTAATTTACCTTGGCATTCTTGGCGGTAGTTCCCATTGTTGCTTAATAGAGTGACGAGAAATGTTATCTGCAAAATCGATCACCTGAAACCGTATGACAAAACAAGATCTATCGTATATGAAATGGTCCTAGTAATTCATGTTAAGATCTAACTGCTTAACTCCAAACAACCAAGTAAGATCGTAGTCATCATAGTAATAAGATATTAACTTACAAAACAGAAGATGAAAGACAACTAACTGTGAAAATTTAGGGTATAAAGTGATGCATGAAGATGGAGAACCAGATTGCTTTGTAGCCATATATAAACAAAAGAAGAAGAAGCAGATGATGAATTATGACGATCAATTGGTTCACTTTTTCGAGAGACTTCTTGGAAAATGACGAGTAGACTTAAAGTTGACCGGATGGAAGTATAACCTGTTAAGTTTCCAAGAAACGGACAACACAACACCATATAATGCGCGTTCAATGATCTAAATACATGCAGTCACATATACATGTGAACGCATGTACATAGAAGAGATCAAGAGACAAGGAGAGTAATTAACTACCGTTGAAGAACCTAGTAGAGAAAACCCAAGGTCCAACACAATTAACACATCACACATAAGGCAAAGAGAAAAAGATGAGTCTGTCAGGTTACCTTTGATCGAAGTAAAACTTGAGAATTTAAAGGAATGATGATCGGACAGAGGAAAAGCAAGAGTTCAAGATCGATGGTGAGTGTATATAAGCATTAATAATCGGAATAAAGAGACGGTATTCTAACCTGCTTTTCTCCATTTCCGTACGTTGGAAATCAAAAGTGTGGAATTTGGAAGGAAAGGAGGGAGTGGTGGGTAATTGCATAATGTCTGCCTTTGTCGACAGATATGAGTCACACTAACTGTTCTTTGTCAGGTATAAATGGAGACTGGAGAGAGTTGAGTTTTTATATTGAGCAGTTTAAAGAAGAAATGATTGCCTTTAACTTTGATGTTGATTGTATAATATTTATTTATGGTGGTTCTGTTAAAGATGACATGTTACATGTAATGAAGAAAGGATACTGTTTCATGTTTGAAGATTCTCTTTTTTGACAACATTAGAAAAAGACTTGGTCTTTTCCAAAATATATATGATAATATGAAACCGTATTCTTACACAGGGAATCGGGTTGCGACTCGGGTCGAGTTGAAGCGAAATTGACCGAGTACAAGTCAAGCAGATACCTTTCTCTTTTAAAACCTGCTTTCCTTCATCCGGAAGTAGCCAATGACGTCGACGTACAACTAATCTTGTGACGCTGCTCACTAGTTTCTTTTTTTATTGCTTTATGCTTTGGTTGCTTAATATCGAAGCTCACTACTTCATTGGTACTCTATTCACTCCCATGGCCCGTGCAAGCTAAGCTAAGCTAGCTTCAAACTAATAGGAATCGTTATGTACGACGAACACAATGTGCAGGTTACTTTTTCCATCCTCTCATTACAATCATTTCTGAATTCTGATAAACAATTTCTGTGTTTGTCAATCTCAGTGACTTGCAGAGAGGGTTATCTTCATAATTCTTACCATATTACTCACCAATTCATGCAAAAAGGTATCTTGATATATTCTTCTGTTAATATTTATCTGTTTAATTTAGAAATTGGCATGATAAGCAAGAAACTAAGAAGAAGTAATGATATAAAGATCGTCATGATCATTTTTCATTACTGAAAATCTCGTTATTGATACAATCACAACATCAAGAATATGGAGGTAAATACCTTCAGAACTATAACCTGCTATTACAAAACATGATGCAGCTCAGATGGCCACGAAAAGGAGAACAATCCCTTTGGAATAACATTATAATGGAAATAAAAGGGCAAAACATAGCCTGAAAAGAGAAAATAAATAACCTCAATTAAATTCCAGCATGTAATCATATATCAGCCGAAGAAAGTTATGATGCAGTAACGAAAATGAAAAGGTTCAAGAAACTAGGATGAAGAACCACCCCTTGTTCAAAACAAGTCTACGAATCAGAAAAAATTGTCTAATTTGTGAGTTAAAACTCATAAAACATTTGAAGCATCGGTCATATTCCCTTATATCCAACCCAGGTAGTTGAAATTGGCATCTAATGATTTGAGACATCAACATGGGAAACTAAATGCTCACTTTATTCATAATGAAGCCTTTCTGGTCCAAAAGGAATCAATGCCAAAAAGTAAACAGACCAGTAGGAGACAGATAATTACATCAACGATACCTTAATTTGATACCGGGTGAATATATCTGGCACAGAGAGTGAAACATCTAGACAGCTGCCTGCAAGCATATTGAAGAATCAAAAGTGAATACATGGGAAAACCTACAGAAATGATGGGCCAAGCTCTCAACCTTTCTACACTTCCATGTTGATATAGCTACTAAAAGCTATAACGTCATGAAAATCTGGCGGAAGTTGAAATGTAGAGGGTTGTGAAATATTGCAAAAAATATTTAAGAAGATAAGCAGTATGATAACTTTTTGGAAGATCAATTTGCAGAAAGTTCCAATTCTTTGTTTTATGGCCCAGTAAAGAAACTAAATAATATTTAGGTCTTTTTGGTGGTAAATGGTCATCAAACTTGAGCGGGGTCTTTTAGATTTTTTTTTTCCTGCCTTTCTGCAACTCAAACTTGCAAAACCTAAGACTTCACTGAATTACATTTGTGGTTTTCGAAGACCTCTAGTAAAAATAGACTACAAAAATGATTTAATGCCTGTTTTTCACAAGATGCAGTTTCTTATAAAGGAAGCCATTGTTAGTGAATATATAAAATCAATTAAGTTGGCCTCACACAACAGCTTAAACTATTGTGGTGAAACGGTCACTTAACATGGTATCAGAGCCTTTATGACCAAGTAATCGTGAGCTCAAATCCTACCATCCACCTATTATTCAGCACAAGGTAGAGTGGGCCTGTGCAAGTTTCAAACCCAAAAGGCTTTCACTTGAGGGGGTGTGTTAGTGAATATATAAAACTAATTAAGTTGGCCTCACACAACAGCTTAAGCTATTGTGGTGAAACGGTCACTTAACAGCCATATTCATGACTCCAAAATATGAAGTTCCTTTCCAAGAGAAATCTATTCAGTTATAGATATCGGTTTATATCGCACAAGGTACAACAAAAGCAAACACAAGCCATCATTATCACAAGCATGGTAACACAAGCTCATGATAAATAGATTTTTGGATTACAGGAACCATGCTTTAATAGCAGTAGAGAAATTCAAAGCTTGATTCAATTTGTACAGCCATGGTAGACTAACCATATAATAATCAAGTCATTTTCCACAATTTTCAGTGGAATGCCTATACTATAACACAAATAGGACACTTTACCTTATCATCTTTTGGAGTGAAAACAGCTTTAACTGCTTCAAAAACTTCTTCAACAGGCTTTGCAGCATCAATCTATGTAAAGCAGCAATCAAAAGCTTAAATAACCATGTAAATATTGTTTAAGATATTTATATGTCTACAGGTTGGATGTACCTTTCGAACTTTCCCCTTGGAATTATAATGCTCAATCACAGGGAGACTGGACTCTAGGAACACTTTAAACCGCTTCCTGATTGTCTCTATGTTATCATCTTCTCGTCCCTTTTGTTACAAAAAGAAGAATTGAGAGGTGGAAGGGAGAAAAGATACGTTAGAACAATGTAAACAATAAACCAATAAACAGTGCACATGCATACAGCACAAACATTTGCAGATACAAAGTTCAAATGCATCCAACCTGGTTCCTATTCAATAGGCGTCTCTCCATTTCTTCTTCAGGACAATCAAAGAACAAGATGAATGCCGGCTCAATCTTGGTCTGCATAGCCATCAGAGCTTCAAAAGTTACCAAGATAATCTTTAACATTTTGCTTCACTTGAAATCACTCTCAAAGCTAAGATAGTAGTATCATGTGCCATTGCAATAAAGATTAAAGCTAAGACCTATTAAACTCAACCCTTCCTTCCCCAGTTAAGCATGAGTTCAAAGGCATAACCAACGACAATGACTTAAGCAGAAGGCTTACAACATCTTCAAATGCTGCACGGTTTTCCTCATTACGAGGGAATCCATCAATCAAAAATTTGTCATTGCCACTCTCTTCCATTGCTCTCTGGAGAAGCTTGATTGTCACCTCTGAGGGAACAATTTTTCCCTCCTTAATCATGTTTTGAATCATGGTGCTGTATGCACAGAAAAGGATGCCATATTAACAATAAGGAATTTGGAAGACTTGAAAGTTCAGGATACTCTAAAATGAAATAAGAATACACAATCCAACATGCAGAACAAGAGTACAAAAAAGCACTACATGAGCACGAATAGAATGAAGTACTTGATGGAAGCAACAAAACAAATTTAAATCAATCTTGGTTGGTGAATCAAACAACCCATCATCCAATTTTACTAGCTATACATGCATAACCTTAGTGGAAAAAAGACATTGAATCAGTGCAATCTAGAAAAACAACTAACAGTAATTACATTTTCGATAGCCCTCTCAGTTTCTGAGAAATGATGCTCAGTAAATTCAATAACTAGGTGACAATGGTAAGGTGGGACTCGTAACCTACGACACAGGTCTAGAAATTTAGTATCTGTATGACAAAAGAACTTGTGTTTCTCAAGATATATAATGTATCATCAAAATTTAGTATCTGTATGACAAAAGAACTTGTGTTTCTCAAAATATATAATGTATCATCAAAAGAAGAAATATGAAAAAATTTGCATAGGAAATACTGCTCAAAGTAATATAAATGTTGAGTTTATATACCCATTTTCAGAGCCAGACTTAATTTCAGCTCTAAGAAGATCTCCAGCACTAAGATGAGTGAAACCAAAATTTTGAACTATATTTGCACATTGGGTACCCTTTCCACTGCCTGGACCACCTGATCAATCAAGATCGAAGAAATGTTATTAAGAGATCACAAGAGACAAAAGGCTATTTGACCAATAAAGGTATGTAGAACCAAATAATGCACACCCAAGTATGATGAAGACCAACAACTGAAGTCAATCATCATAAAACTTCAATCCTGTACTTTGACAAGCTTTTAAATACAGTAAAACTAGGCGCACTGAATTACTCAATGAATAGATAGATAGGGAGAAGAGTGAGGTCATGTTAAGGTTGGAAGTCAAAGAAAATGCTCACCCAAAACAAAAACGACTGTAGGCTTCTTCTCAGCCAAGCTTCCGTTCTGCCCCTGTAATGGCATATGCATGTCATATGATAAAAGATTGCCTTTCTTCACTTAAAAGACGAACATATAAGCTTATGCTTACGACTCACGTCAGGAATAGGTGTCTCAGATGTCAATTAGAACAATGCTCATATATATAAATGGAAGACATCAAGTTCCATGATTTGTTCATGTATTAGCAATGAAAAGTACAAAACCAAGTAGTAGGGGGAGTAGTTGAAGATGGGACATGGATATGATATTAAGAAGGCCAAGAATGACATGACAAGGGGCATAAGTACGAGTGAAAAATTGTACCTTGGTTGCAGAATCAATAGCAGTTGCCATGAGTGAAAATTAACCAGCACTTAAGCTGCAAACAAAAAACAAAAAAAGGACGTGATAATTCAGATCTGAGATGGAAATATACACGAATCTTTTGATAACGTGAAAAAGATGAGAAACAAACGATGAACGAAGCACTTGTTAACAACAAAAGGCATGTTTTTGGTTGCAATTACATAAGAGTGATAAAATAGAGCAAGAAACTGAAATTAACAATCTTGATAAAGATCTTAAAAATAAAAACAGTAACTAATACGGGGATGGTATGGAACAGACGTGAAATTGAGATGGGAGTTGCACGCATATGCCAAAATAGTTGAAAAGAAGAGATCTTTGCATAATAAGACGAAGAATTGCATGCATATGATATACCAAAATAGTTGAAAAGAACAGATCTTTGCATCATAAATGGAAGAAAAAGAAGAAGAGAAAATGTAACAGATCCAAAAAAGTTTAATGGGGTGGTGGGAAGAGGAGATTTAGCTTCACCTAAGAGATCTGCAGCGGCAGAAAGAGAATCTTTCTGATCTGGTCTGAGATCTGAAAACAGTAGCAAATAACGAAAGGCTGTAGGAAGAGGACGGAAACGGAGAGAGATTGAAGGAGAAGAATAAGGTTACCTGTAAAGACGAGACACGAAAGTTGATGCTCTGATGAGTGAATCGAAAGCCTCTAGCTCGCGCGAAAAATGAGTCTCAAATCTAATGTTTGTTTTAAACAAAAATTAGGCTGTTGTGGTCAGCTGAGCCTCTCATCTTTCTACCAAATTGGCCCACCCCCAAAATTTTCAACAAGGACTGCCTTAAATTTTGAAATTAACTTCCTTTTACTTAAAATGATACTATTTATATTTTATATATTCGAGTATCAGATTAGGAAGTGGAACCAAACCGATCAATTTAATTTGAAACTCAGTCCGACATTTAAAAATTAAGAAACCAGTTCAAACCCCTCGTACGAGTAAAACAATTTCTGTTTTAGACAGGCTTGCTAGTCTCTTAACATAGATGAAGAGTAATAGCTCTTAAGAAATGCCTTCCTAACTTTGCCCTTTGTAGAATGCAAATAGCTGTATGCAGGAGCTTTCTTCAACTTCCTCACTGTCAGTAAATTTCTGACCTCCCAAGCACTGTTCCATGATCCAGCTCCTGCATATACACTAGCTAAAACAACATAGTTCACTGAATTTTCAGGGTCCATGGAGAAAAGATGTGTTGCTGCTACTTCTCCAAGAAACATATGGCCGTAGGTGCTACATGACCCAAGAATGGCACACCAAAGTGAGGCACTAGGTTTAATATTCATGTTGCACACCATATTATAAGCTTCTTCCAAATGTCCCCTGCGTGCGTAAAGGTCAACAATGCAAGACAAGTGCTCAGCTCGTGGCTTAATTCCATATTTACTAATCATGCTATTGAAGCATTCCAATCCTTCATCAATCAAGCCAACATGACTGCACGCAAATAGAAGAGACAAGAACGTGATGTCATTGGGTTTTAAACCTTCGAGTTCCATCTTTTTATAAAGCATAATAGCTTCGTTTCCATATCCGTGTCGCCCGTATCCAGCGATCAAAGATGTCCATGAAATAACATTCTTCTCCTTCATCTCACCAAAAGCATGAGCAGCATCATGAATTTCTCCAGATTTTGCATACATATCAATGAGGGCATTACACATTGCCACATCATGACAGTACTTACGTTTTACGGCGAATGCGTGAAGTTGTCTACCTATACTTACTGATGCTAAACTGGCACATATATTAAACATAGAGCACAGTAGAACATCATCAATTCCAAAATGCATCCGTTGAATTTCCTTTAAGAGATAAAGGGCCTCAGTGCTGTTGCTGCTATCCTGAGCATACCCTGTCATCAATGCCGTGAAGGATACTACGTCTTTCTTTCCCATAGTGTTGTATAAATAACAAGCACTTCTCATGCTTTCACATTTTGCATATGCATCTATTAGAGATCCAGTCAAAGTAGCATGTGATCCAAAACCTAGTGTGATTGCATATCCATGTATTTGACCAACTTTGGAGAGGCATCTGGTCCTACTGGAAACCTTTAAGACACTTCCCAAGGTGAAACAGTCAGGGATCAAACCTAAAAATTCACATATTGTGCATCTATCAGGCAGATTTGAGGGTATAAAGCACACCCTGAAACAGCACAACACATATTATAGTAATGAACTGATATGGAAAACTTTATCAAAAGAATAGCAGAAAGTAACAAGATTGGAGCTTATAATTGCTACCATTTGTGCTGTCAGCTTCAATAATCCTTAGTTTCTTTTGTTGGTTCTATACTCAAATAACTTGCATGTCAATGAAGACTGGGCTGTAAAGATCTTTCTAACGTTAACTCAATAGGTGATAAGCCTCAAAGATTTTTACACAGAATCCAATTGAATGTACACAAACCACAGTTTTGAATCGTATTAAGAAATAGGTAACAATCAAAAAAGAAATCTGTCCGCAAATCTAAGAGGATAAAAGCTGTCATACCTTGCCTCATCATTAAGCGAAGCATTTGAAAAGATTGGTTGGAGAGCCCCTGAAATCCATATCCACCGATCATCGCATTCCAAGCAACCACATCCTTCCGTGACATTGTTTGGAACAAAGAAAGAGCATCATCCATCTTTCCACACTTCGAATGCAAATCAACTAAAGCACTTTGCACAACTACATTATCAGCAAACCTACTCTTCTGGGCACAAGCTTGTATTTGCAGCCCCCTCCCCAAGCACTTCAAACCAGTACACACCCTCAACAAGCTCCCGTAAGTAAACTGGTTGGGCTTAACCCCAAAACGACGCATATCCAAAAACACCGCCAGTGCATCTTGGTAATAGCCGTTATGTGTATAGCAAGAAATTTGGGCCGTCCAAGTTACTACGTTCCTTTCGGGAATTCTATCAAACACCTTTCTAGCATTTGAAACGTCGCATAGTTTACCATAAAAAATGAGTAATTTGGTGGCCAAGTGGAGATCAGCAAAGAAACCAGCAGCTATAATTTGAGCGTGTAGTGAAAGCCCCAGCTTTCTGGCTTTGTTTGCTATTAAAAGTTGAAAAAGGTTCATCGACGAACACAATCCAGTTCTACTTTGTTGGAAGGAACTTACTCAGGAATGAGATATTGGAGGGAGGATAAAAGTTTGATAGTTCCAACCGCAATTCAATCCAAAGAAATTAGTCAAGAACATAAGATACAAACAGCCATTATAGGACCATTCAATTGGCAACATGCAGGAGAAGTGTCATGTATCTTGCAGGGATGCGATTGCAAGTACTTTACTTTTTAAAAATTATGAACGATCATGAATTGGGACCTTGATGTCTGTAATTAACAACAAGCGAACTTGTAAAGAGCAAGAACCACAAGGAATAACAATAGAAGCTGGCAAACCATCGGGTGTCTCAAACCACAATTCGCTCTCTTCCCTCGACACTTTAAAGCCCACGTTCCCCAACTCCGAGGAATCAACACTGAAGTAATCCCCACAGCGGCACTGGTAAGATAAGATCAGGACCAGTGCGTCATCTTTAATCGTCATGTCCTCCAAGCTAAGTTCTTCTGCTACTCCCAAATCATGCCTGGATGCACGTAGCTCGTTGTCGTAAGCTTCTCGCGATTTGGGATTTCCCAAGATTTCCCAAGCCTGTTGGACCTTCAAAAACCTGTCGCGTTCACATGAAGTTTGGACTTTGTCGGGATGACAAGTGAGGAGGGCAGATCGGTAACTGGACCTGATTTCTTCCAAGGTTGCGTCTTCTTTTACGGAGAGAGTGACGTAGTACGTTTCATGGGATGTGTTCTTCCATTGAAGCATTTTCTTTACCACTGCAAAACTCGTACTATTATTGATTACTGACCCAATCTTTCATTTGGGAGCGAATTTCTTATCGAGAATCAGGCAAATATCTTTCGTAGCCAATAACAGCAAGTATATTTGCGGTTTTGTAAATGATTTTCGAAGTCTTGTGACCTCCAGGTTTCCCAGAAGATCCCAGCAGAAAGAGTGAGGGTAAGCTAAAGGGAAGAGAGTGTAGATCACAGAGATGATGATAAAAATTTGTGCTTTGGCAAAGATTGCATGATTAAACAGAGAAAAGAAGAAAGCTTTTTATCATGCATGATTAAGAAAACCTGAGAGAGATAAAATCCCAAATTCTCAACAGAACAGAGAAGTAAAGAGATGTCTCTTACGGAGTCAGTGGCGGCGGAAAGGGCTTACAATATGTGACCTACTCGATTATTTATAGGACTTCACTCGGTGACAATTACAGATATTAATGCCATACAAAAATTTTTGTAATCAACAGTTTACAATTTCTGTTCTACAAAATCACATATGAAGATCCTCCACATATACAGGAACAGGAACTTTCATTTTTCACTCCCTGGTAGTAGTAGTTGCAGTGAAGCCCTTTTTTTTAAAAAAAATACAGTTGCAGTGAAGCTATGCCAAAGGAAGTTTTGAATTGTCTTGGTTGCCTTCTCTACGTCCGATTCTATCCATCTGAGCAACCAGCATGTCATGCACTTTCACTTTTAGCTGCACAAAGAAACCACACAACATATGAGCTCAGCTCTGGTCTGATCTTGTCTATTCTTTTACATGTTCCAGACCAAACACAGAAGTCTGAGGTCAACTACACACTCATGCCATAAGAGCGTCAATTCATATATCAGAAAGGGTTTACAACTATCCATCCTATATATTCGCAGATGACAACCTTAAAGAAGGCAGGTTTTTTTTTTTTGGGAAACGGAGAACTGGCAGCCGCTACTCTTTTGAAAATAGCTGCAGTAGTTAGCTAGTTACCTGATCAAGCCCCTCTCCGCTCTTCACTGACACACGAATTGCCCCTCTAGGTCCCATCTTCCGGTATCTTGCCATCTCAACGTCATTATCGCTGTCTTCGGTAATAAAGATGACAGGAGACTCTTCCAAAAGATCGCTTTTGGAAACAACATCAAGCCAAAGAAGATCTCTGAACCTCTCTCTTATTTCTTTGTATATCACAAACTGCACATCAAACATCCAGGAAGTTCAAGTATAGGGAGAGGCTGTGTGTATGGGAAGACATAACTACATGAATGCCAGTTTTCTTTCTGTTTAAAAACCCAGAGAACAATTGAAGGTACAGAGAGTTCTAAGCTTTTGAGAGAACAAAGTGCACCACAATTGCGTAGCAACAACTCAGACAAGGTTGCACATCTTAATCAACCCTCTTCTCAAAACCCACAAAATCCTCAAGCAGATGAGACATCAAGGACTTTTAATGCCGTTATGTATCATTTTGTACCTGGTCTGAAGGTGATGTTCCACACTCTCCGGTTAAATCATGAACATAAAGCACTGCAGTAGGCAGATGTGAGAGGACAGCAAGTGTTAATTTTTCCAAGTTGTTCCTGTCCTCTGCATCGTCAAGCATGATACCAGAACATATCAAATTGAATTGGCCGTAAAGTAATATCTGACTATGGAACTACAATAATGCAACACTGATACTGATGGTCTAACCGTTACTAGTAAATACAGAAAGTACATTTCGAAACTGTTACTTGCTATGTAACTGGATGTACACAAATGAGATGTCCTAACTGTTTCAAATTCTTTAATAAGTAGTCAGTCTCCTGAGCATCTTACCATCATGTCTCTTTAACAGACCAGGGGTGTCCGTCACCTGTAGTCAATTTAGTGTCAAAGAAGTTTGTGAAAGAAAGCAAGGCTGCAAAACTTTTTAGCATCTCAAGAAAAACAAATAGCCAAAATAAGTACCTGATAATGTTGAAAGTTCGATACAATATGACCCATTAGGATTCCTCTAGTCGTGAAGGGGTAGTTACAGACCTGTCTCCAAACACCAGTTAAAAAATAAAGAAGAAATAACCAAAGAGCTCGAAATACAACTATAAGTCCTGATTCTTTAATCTCCAAAACGATAAAGAAATTTCAGAAATGCTTTCCTTTTCTGTAGCCAAATATTAACAGAAAGAACATTTGTCTTAACTATTTGCACCATCTAACAGAAAACCGTCAACTAGAGATCCTTAAAGGAGATGTGAGCTCAGAATTTTAGCTTGAAGCTCACAGATCATATATAAGAAATAGATGTAAAAAAGATAGTATCTCTTCCAAGGAAACATTTAGCATCTCTAGCAAGTAAACATTTGCCTTGCATCTTGGATAATTACAATGAGAAACTAATAATCACTTAAAAGATCTGCACAATACAAACCTCGGGCTTCCCTGTTGAAAGGATTCGAATTAAGGATGACTTTCCAACATTAGGAGCTCCAACAAGACAGAGAGTTGGTGTTTCCAAATCAACCACTGGCATAGCCCTCAAAGTCTGCAAAGCACATACATATCACACTTTGAATGCTACAAAATCACTTTTACATATCAGGAAAAGAAAGGAGGTCAATTGGGTAGAGCTTGTATTGTTCCAGAGTCATGGACAATTTGAAAATATCAGATACAACAATGCTGTTATTGGAATAGTAGCACTAGCAAAGCTTCATAAAATCATTGAAGAATGAAAATCAAGAAATTCAAATATAACAGCCATAATATAGTTCAAGAAATATGTCAACTGCAACCAGGAATAACATCTTTAAAGTGAGGTAAAGAACAGGAGTTTATATCACATATAATTCAAGTGTTCCACATTAAAATGCATGTCTGCATACTATACGTTGCTGTACAATAGTTATCAAAATTGGAGGGCAAGGAGACAAAAATAATGCATATTAAAACATAGGTATTGATTTGGGAAGAAAAGCATCACCTTGGCAATGTTTAACAAATCATCAACAGCCTTTCCATCATGTTTGAAAATATCTTCAAGCTTTTTCAGACCCTGCAGAAATTACATTAGAGTCTATAATCATAGTCAGTACAGAAGTTGCAGGTGCAAGGAGATATTACCTCATTCAATCTCTCCACAGCTTCTCTTTTTGTTAGTGACTGCCCAGAAATTAAATCCAGTTAGTGAAAGATGTCTACCGGTTACAAACAAAACTAACTGATGAGTCTTCGTCCAACATTCTCACTCTGATTGCCATGTCACTAATCTAAAAATGGAATTTTCTCATGAGGACCTAATAAAGCTAATATAATGTGATAAAGAAACCAAGGATTCAGAACAAGTAATACATATGGAAGTAGCATAAACCTATAAAATGAGCATTTACCCTATATCTTAATCATGATAACACAATCTACATGAATACAACAGATAGAAGAACAATGCCACTCAACAACGTAACCAACTTCAGATTATCCATTGTTTACGGCATTTTGTTTTATGGTTCCTTTAGGTGGGTGCCAAGTTATCCGATGTTTACGGCATTTTGTTTTATGGTTCCTTTACGTAGGTACCAAGTTCTAAAACTTATATTTGTTGAAATGACTAGCCTCCTAGATTAGCAGGTAGGGAATCTAAAAGAGTTGACAAAATTGTCACGTTAGATAAGAAATGTGTCATTCCAAATGTGTGCCATGCATCCAACATGAGAAAGCAAGTAGAGGGTAAGTTTAAAACATTGAATAGATTTTAGAAAAACTTCAAAACCTACAACCTAATTGAAAAAGGAACAAGATTGGCACCTCAGAAAAGTTAGAATAACCAAATTACAGAGAAAGGGACGCAACATATTAAATTCCATAATAACTCTAACCTTTGCACATAGAGAAGCACATTCCTTACCCACAGACACCACCTTCTTCCTCAGACCATCAACTTTTCCTAACACCTGTCAAACAGTGGTTGAATTTAAAAGTTGGATGCAAAAATAGAAAACCAATACACTAAATACAAGAGAACAATATGATATCTTCTTTTGCTAGTTTACAAGACTTCTCATGAAACTTGTGGATACTAATAAATGAATTCCATCACAAAGCTTCCTCATATGGCAACAGAAGTTCATGACAAATCAAAAGAAGTATGCAAGAAAAGTGGAAGGGTGATGTTCAGGAGGGGCATAAATATTCTAATATCAGGAATCAGGTGATTCTAATAGAAGTTTACAATAAACAGAATTAGAAAGTTTTACTTTAGTCTTAGTTTTCATAGTATTCTAATTCAAAAGATTTCAGCACATTATAGTTTCTTTTGGGGGGAAAGTCTATTGCCTGAGATCCCAAGAAGCTGCAAGGAAAATGTCATTAACCAGTTCTTCGCAACTAACTCAGGAATCAGGTTATTCTAATAGAAGTTTTCAATAAACAGAATTTGAAAGTTTTACTTTAGTCTTAGTTTTCATAGTATTCTAATTCAAAAGACTTCAGCACATTATAGCTCCCAAGAAGCTGCAAGGAAAACATCATTAACCAGTTCTTCACAACTAACCTCTTCATAATTGCCATCTCCAAGGGTTAACTCAATCAGTGATTGTTCGTAAGGGTGAAGAACTTTCTTTTTTGGGAAATTTTCAAAATATTCTCTCAGTGGAACAGCCAATTCCTGAAGATTTATAAGTCACGTAAAGATGTCAGCTTTTTCCCATTCATGTAAGCAAAAGATTCAAAGTTAAATATTTGGACATGTTAACACAAAAAGAGAAGTTACTTTCATCAATGCATCGAGTTGCTTTGCACCTCTATTTCTTTCTCTCTTGGCAATATTCGCAATGCCTACAACAAAGATACATAAGAAAAGCATAAACTAACATTCATCATAGGAACCACTTGGGTTAATACAAGAGGCTAACCACAGTTTATAACCTTGTGTTGGTGGGACTCTCTTCGCCTTCCTCAAGGCTGAATAAAGAATATCAACTGATGGCATGACCATAGGTAGTTTTTGAAAAGCACCAAGATTTTCAAGCTCTGATGATGCTTTATCCTGATAGATTTCGATTCTCTAACTAAGTATTTTACATAGTTTATGCATAAAACGTACGTTTTCAGCAGAAATTCAATAATGAAGAAACAGAAAAAGGGGATATTACAAGAAAAAGAAGATAGCATCTTTGTATACCCAAGTGAAGATCATGTCATTGAAGAGGAAGTTAGCTCCCAAATTCATCAGTTTCCTCTTTCTTTCCTCCTTTATCTTTTGGTTATTCTTTTAAGTAACAGTAATGCAGGTAAATAAGCAACTAGAGAGAAAGAAGTAAAGGCATAGAAGGGAGCAAGTACCTTAGTTTGGTTGGGTGGTTTATTTAGGGAATTGGGTATATAACTTCCGTTCACAATTTCGTAAGCCACAGTCTGAACACTCCTACAAATGCACAAGTTTGCATTTTTCCTCGAAGCTACTTTGATATAAAGACCTGAATTTGGAGTTCAACTTTCAATTCTTTCTCATATCAAACACGAAATGCCCATAGCTAGGTGGGAGGAGGACAGATACCATCGTAGAAGATTGAGCTTTTTGACAGCAGTTTGGTGGAAGAAACATGGCATAGCTGCCAGAGACAAAGCGCACCATTCATCTCTTCTCCGCCTCGTCCTCCCTCTTCGGATTGCAGAGCGACGGATTTCAGTTATTTGGACATTTGAAAAGGCAAACTGTCAGTTTAAAAAAAGATGCATTTTTCCGTATCGGAGATACCGCCGGTGGGGAGGAAGTAGGCCGCCACGGGACTTTTAACGCTTTTTGAAGGTAAAGCAGTGTTTAGTTACGGTGGGTGTCCGTAAAACGCCAGAAAAGAGCAATCTAGCTCTTAACGATTATAGTGAAATCTAATGTCAAATTATTATTTTTGCCTCGTAAAAATGGAAACTTTAGAGAATCTAAGACCTTAACCCACTCAAAAGGCCCAAAAAATGGCACAAACATGATCTCTTCCTCTGATTGAATTTAGTTTCTGCGTCGTTAGCGAGCAGAGAATACCAAGTGAATTATGAATTCAAGCAGCTTGCTTTCTCTTTATTCTTGCAGAAAGCATTGGAGAGAAGCCAAAAATCACGACCACTACCTTAACAATCCGTAGATAAGTAGTTAATATTAAGAAAAGGTGCTTCGATTCTGACATGTCATACAAGGCTACCAAACAAATTCCAAAAATGTAGGAGACCAGCTATACTGAGGAGAACGCCAGGATTCAATCCCATCAATAATATTGTAAGGAATCAAACAACAACAAGCAATAAATAATGTAAGGATCTCATTAGCCGGTGTCTGGGAATCAGTATAGGATTCACTATAATACAAGGTCTCCATAAAAAATGCACAATAAGATCTCAGCGAGCCCATGATACTGAATCAATCTCGTCCCTTGCCGCTTTGTATAGCTCGAGCCTTTTCGCACATTGCTGTCTTCTTTCCATCAATGCCGGGTCTTCATCCAACAATTGTGCAAGCTGCTTAGCCTGGAAAAAGCATACAAATTACTAACAGCCAGTAAAAATGTACCAAGAGGACAGCCAGTAAAAATTTCCTTAGCCACTCATAAACAGACACTTGGCGAAAGAGCCGCAAATCACAATGCAAAGACATGCAGAAATGTTACCTCTTTTCTCCCTATTAAAGTGTAGAAGCGATTTAAAAGGGAATGCTTAGCCTCCCGAACTTGGCAATAAACCACTGCCTTAGGAATTGTATTCTTTAGTGTCTCAGACACCATGGTGATATAAGAAGAGACATTTGATGCAATCCTCCTGAAATGCCCCTCTGTGTAACGGTCTATGGAAGGGGAAGCTGGATTTCCTCCTTGATTTCCTCCTTGATTTCCTGCTGGATTTCCTCCTTTCTCAACTTCCTGAGGGAGCCTCCGAAAGAACTCAACAGTTAGATATGAAGATTCCATATCCACCAATCGGACAACAGTCTTCTTGCCATCGTCACGGAATCTCTCCAAGGCTTCATTAGCAGCCCCAGCAATTTCAGCTTGCAGAGTTGGAAAGCGCTTTAATTCCTGTCAAATGCCAACAAATTAACAAACATCGATTTCTCAAAATGCTCATGGTCTTATTTGTCCAAAGATAACTTTTCATCAATCATTACCTGAGTTTCTCCTATTGACTTCCTTACGAGCTCTTTCAAAACAAAGTGAACCTGAATGCCAAATTTGAAGATCAGATAAAGACCAGGTAGAATCTTCCATCTAATGTTCAAACTTGAAAAACTTGAATAACCTATATATTATATAAAGAATAAACTACTTACAGCATCCACAGAAGCTTCAGCAGGTCCTCTAAAAAAACTCAATGCTCCCTCAATCAAGCGCCGATAACCTTGCTCTGGGGCTATCAGATGTGGCTGATAACCATCTGCTTCTGATACCACCCTCTTTACATTCTGAACAGAAAGATGGCGATCAAATGGAAGCTTCCTCAAAGCAGCAGGAAGTTGATTGTCAAAAACTCCATAAACCCGATCACCTCCAGGTCGCCTAAGACAGGAATCCAGGAGCATGATTAGATATTTCAGCAATTGGCCAGGAAAAATTGGTCATCCACCAAAGAAATATATGATGAGAAATCTTTCCTAACAAAATCATAATTTCAAAACGTAATTCACCAAAGAATCAAGGACTTATTCATTTTGTACTAAACATATATTGCCATCTAAAAGAGCATATTAACACTGAGACAGTAGAAACATGATGCTTACCCTCCATCCAGATGCTCCTTGAAAATTCGGTCAAATGCACGACAAAGTTCCAAGATAGTGTAAAGTTGTGCCTATGAACACATAATCAGTCATACAAGAGGAAAATAGCATCTTGGCAGAGAGTACTTAGAATTAAGAAAAGGTACGCACCCCAGCATCCACAGCAATGGGCCTACCAAGATGGTCCATCTCGGACTCAAGTTCATCAATAGTTTTGTTGATCATGGATGTGATGCTGGGTATCCGAGCCCTAATTACAGTTTCCAAGTGCTGGAACAGAATACAAATTCCAAGGGAAGGATGACGTAAATTACAAAGAGAGAAAAAGAATGAAGAAACTAAGAACAAAACCTATCCTTAGAATGACAAACCTTGGACAGAAGTTTTGCTAAATATTCTGATCCCATTTGGCTCGCCAAGTGTCCATAATCAGGACTAGTAGCAAAGTACTCACGTTCCTTGCGCCTTGCAACAATCATGTCAACATTCTTGTTAATGTCGGCTTGGGAACGATTCACAATACCAACCCAAGGCTGTTGAAGGCGATAAGATCTTCCTTCAAGAACCTACAAATTAAGTATATCTGTAATTCCTGGTATATAAGAAATCTGTGCTAGCGTGCACGCAAGCGCACGTGTGTGTGAAAGAGAGAGAGAGAGAGAGAGTACATCCAGTGCATTAGTTCCTTTGTCCATCAAATCCAGCTTTGTTAGCACCCCAAAGGTTCGCTCACCTGGGTGATTTCCAAGCAAAAATTTGCATTTCATGATAAAATCAAGTTAAAGAGTAAACTTGACACAGATTTCAAGCACTAACAAAAATGAAATAGGTATACCAGTAGGATCCACTTCTCTAGCAAGTTTTATGGCGTCAGATGTTGCTATATCTTGATTGGCTGGAGAAATTGCGAGGATGATGCAATTTGGCTGAAAGTATCATATAGCAAATCATTAAAGAATGGAGTACATGAATCACAAAGATATCATCACTTTGCTTGAACCCTTTTATGCCTAGTGGATACTCTACGAGATCAACTACTCTGCTCCAAACAGCTTTCGCCTGGCTAAATAGAAGGATGTATTGCATACCAAACATAAAAGTAGAAGTTTAAGGCAACTCACCTTCTCAACATAAGTGCGGACCATAGCCTCAATATCTTGAACAATACTTTCAGGCTGTCCCTCTGAAAAAAGTAATGTTATTTCCATTCATGAGCTGAAATAC
>JANIPN010000005.1:1968809-1981052 GCA_027478595.1 Erythroxylum anguifugum
AAAATAGGTATGTGCATTTTACCAAAGTCAGAGAACCGTCTTTTGGGCAAATGAAGAAATTCAGCATATTCCTGGGTACCCTCCTCTGTCTTGTGAAGTTGCAAAACCAGAGGCCTTCTCGTCACAATCCCTAGAAGAATTAATACAACACAAACATCTCATCTCTTCCTGTTTTACTTTTCTTTTTAATGAAAAAGGGAGAATCTATAGTAGAAGAAAATGAAACCTGATCCTCGGGGAAGAAAGTCTCTGCCAACAATACTCTCCAAGACAGATGATTTTCCTGAACTCTGAGAGACACGATTCATAACAAGAATTGGATTCGTCAGAAATCTTCAAAGAGCCTATAACAACAAACCCTTTACATCGCCCATAATTAAAACATTAAAGCTCTCATCTTTTGTTGAAAAGGGAAAGAATTGAGTGTTAATTTCTCGAAAAATAAAAAGACCTGGCCACCAACGACGGCGACAGAGGGCAGAGCTTCCCAAAGAGAAGAGAAAGAGTTGTCACCGCCGCCATAGTCGCCGAGAACAGTACAGGCCCTCTGAATCATGTTAACAAGACCTATCAAGCTCTCCATAGTAGCCATTTTTGTGAACAACCATAAGTTGTGAAATTTGGCAGCAGACATCTGATTGAAGAAAAGTAGAAGACGCACGGCTTGACTTGAAATGAACGCGTTGGGGTAGTCGAAGGCAAAGTGACAGGCGGGTGATGCTGTTATTATTTAAAAAAATCGAAAAAGACACTTAACTTATGATATTTTCGTGGCAGATGCAAAAGGTTACGTTCTGGTCAGATGTTTGAAATTTTGAATTTTGAATGAATGTCCGGAGCCAATTGTAGGCGTTATCCCTAATGACCACAACACAAGCCGTCGGCTCTTCAGACATCATTCCAAACGTTTTTCTTTCTGTCTTTTTCTCTTTCTAATCAATTTCCGTAATAACGACAAATTATGATAACAGTCTAATCGAAATTACGATTACGGATCACATCTTTCCTTCGTTATTCGAGGTCAAGTTCCCACTTTCTTGGAAACGTTAGAATTGAGAGTTGTGTCTCCAGGACTACAATGTCTGGCTTAAAGGACAGCTTGTGTTAGGTATGCAAAGCAACAGTAATTCATAAATTTTGCCAAACTTTTCTTTTATTATTCTAATTAATTTGGAAAACAACAATTCTGTTGAATACATAGCTACAATGTATGTATATTACATACATTCATTTTTTGTTAATCGAAAAAAAAAAACAAAATTTGCATAAAGTTGCAGCCTTTTTGATATGGAAGGAAGAAGAAATGATGGGAGGCCTCTTTTGAACCAAATGAGGTTGGGATCATCAAGCCTTCTTATAGACCAGAGAAGGATACTCAGGTGTCCACATGTTATTCTTCACATACTCTTTCATTTCCTCCTAAAATCATAACATCAAAACCACATTACACTCTCAAATAGCAAACCGGTTCCATATATATATGTGTGCATGCCGTGAGTGGGTGTGTGTTTGTATGTATACACTGTAATCTTAGATTTACCTCGTCAAGCCTCCGAAGCTCTCGAGCATCCATTTCACGGTATCCCTCAGCAAGATCTTCTTCTATGGCTTCCTGCACCACTGCTGCTGCCACTTCCTTTGTTATATCTCTTATTCTGCACCCCACAAAAACCAATACCAGTTATATCAGGTACGCACATCACCTCATCAACACATGGATTCGAACTGAACTTGAACGACTGTAAATGATGCCTGATTTAAGCCACTTACCTTGATATTGGAGGATATATTATCCCTTTTACCACCTCATCTTCTGTCATGTATGCGGCTAAGCTGCAATTTCCATACTTAAAGCTCAGAGAGAGTAACCTTTGATCATGCCAAATAACACTACTCTATAGAAGATGCATACCATTCGGCTGCAGCCTGCAGCATGCCATCTGATATCATTCTCGACCCGGAAAGAAGAGTCCCCAGCCCAATCCTACAAATCACAACATAGATTGCTATATCTCAATATGGATTCTGAGTTAAGAAACACCAATTTTGAAGTTCCTAATATGAAGGTTAGGTGGAAGAAATTGACCCTGGAAATAGATACATGTTGTTTCCCTGATTTGAGTGGCCAATATGACCATTTCCTGCGAAAGTAAAATGATATATATTGAAGTAAACTCTCTCTCACACAAATACAAACACCAAAAACAAAATAGAAAAACTATGTTCGTGCTTTATAAATTGAACAGAGGCTGAAAATTTTCTTCTATCATGATCACAAATAGATTGAAGATGGATGAAGTAAAGATTGATGCCTCATGAATTTCAAATATAACTCGCAAACTCAGGGTCAGATTAGCCCCAGTACTTACCTAGATCTACATCTTTGAAAGGACTTCCACTAGCAAATATGATATTGTCGCCCACTACAGAAAATGCATCTTCAGGAGTGCATTCAGCTGTGAGTAGGGAAAAGTGAGTGAGTGAAAGAGAGAAGATCGGCATAAATAAGGGCATTAGGACCATGGATATCCAAAAACTCTTGCATTCAAAAAGCTTAATGGTTTGAAAGAAACCATACCATTTGTAGTAGGGTTTGACATGGCAAAGATAGCAGGTCTTGTTGAAGTTGATCCTTTGAGGGCCTCTAGAACCTATTCATACAACAGTTAATTTGAAACATAATTTGACGCTAGAGTAGAAAAGTGAAAATGCAGAAAAGATGTCCAATTTTGTTGCAGGGAGAAAACTTATCTAGATGGACCAATCGAAAAGTCAGAAAGCTTAGATGACATTCGGTAATCATTTGATTCAAGGCTCCATTTATACCTCTTTTGAAAATAATCCCCCAACTGCAGATAACCCAAGCAGCACGTCAGGCTTCACTTGTTGCACCTATTCAGAATAACTTGTGAGAATAGTACACAGGAATGGCAACAAATAACAGTTGCCTTTGTTTGGATGCTTAGTTACACAAGGGAAAGGAAAGGAAAGGAAATCTTGAATTTCCCTCCCTTTCCCACCAAAAGGGAGGGAAATTGCAAGATAAGAATAAAAATGGCCCAAATTTCCCTTCCATTCCTCTCAATTCTCTCTCTTATTCTTGTCCAAACAATGGAAAGGAAGAGAAATACAATTTCTTTTCCTTTCTCTTCTCTTGGTTTCCCTCCATCCAAACAAAGGTAATGACATCTTTTTAACGAAATTAAAGAAGCTCCACCAAGATGGATGTTTTTATATCCAATATTGATGTAATGAAAAGAATAGAAGTTTCACGTACCACTTCTATAAGACTTGAGCCTTCCCTCAATCCTTGCCGGTTAGCTTCATTTACCTTCCTTGCAAATGGCTGGGCATCTGAGTCAATATTGTCTCGATCCTCCGTGATAAGACCCTAGATATACACAACAAATTAGTTCAGTATTCTATGCCGCGGCTTGTCGTGAAGATGTACCCACACCAAAGCCAGGGTCAAATTCAATTAGACATTAGGATGTAAGATGTCCATGTATCTAGACAGCAAAACCAAAGCAATGGAAACCAATGGTTTTAACATGAATCAACCACAATAACTTTTCATTGTTGAAAGCATAGTTGACTTCTTACCTTAGCATCAACTACCCAAAACTGACTCCTCGCACTTTCAAAAGCAATCTCATTATTACCTAACATCCTAGCCATTGTTTTCCGTGCAGCATTTAGAACTCCTATTCCTGCACTGCATGCATGCAAAGCATCAGTAAATCTTTTTATGATCTATCAACAAACATGATAATTCCAACATATAGTACCATGCGAAACTCTTAACATAGATCACAAATTACTTACTCTACAATAGCTGACAGTTTAAATAATATACTTGAGATACCCACCTATGAATAATCACAATATCGATTCTTAACATTTAGAATGATACTATGTGTGGATTAGTGTCTTCATTGTCGACCATATATATCACAACAAGTTCATTCTAACACTAGGATTAAACAACATGTACAATACCCAACTCAGCCTGCATTTTTAATTCACCTTGAATAATGCGGATGCAACCTGGAATTCCATACCATTATACTCCACTCCCTTAGTTTCAGAATCTCAAAGGAGGGGTTGATCTCTTTCTAGTTTAACAATCAACTTCTTGCCAAAAGTTCATATTAGCATTATTAAGCACTTTCAAACCTTCATTGCGAACACCAAAAGATGCATTATCTTGATTTCCCATGGTGGACAGCATGTACTGGAACTATTGTCCATTTCTTGTCAAGTTTACACTAGAAATGTACAGTTAACCAATCACATGGTAGGACAAACAACTAACCTTCCAGCACCAGCAACAACAATCTTTTGCTTAGGAAAATCAATCATAGGCCTTCCTTGTGCTCTAACAGCTCCTAGAAGGCCAGCTATTGCAACCCCTGCTGTTCCCTGTATGATGAGTTCACATTAAAACACAGGAAACAGAAGGACTGGAAGTTGTTAACTGTTTGCACAGATGAACCAACCATTAAATACTTGCATATACATTTGATTTAAGTACCCATTATTTGACAGTTGAATTAAATAGAATAATTAAAACAAAAATTCATCGAGTGGTAGGGAAACAATACTAAAAAGAACACAAAGAATATCATATTACCATACCAAAAATCATAATTGACAGAAGTGATTTATTTAGCCAATTGAGATGGTCAAATTCTGAGTCTTTCGAGGTTGTGGACCCAAATCTTAATCTGTAGGATACTGATTCAGTTAAAGGCATCATGGGGCCATGACAAAAGTACCACACACAGACAGAAGTAGCAGGCCCACAACCAGACCCCATGAACCCACGTCCTGGCCCAGAGGTCTATAGATAAGATTAACAGTCCAAGACCAGGGAAGTAAATCTGAACCTACATTTAGCAAAGCTCTGAATCTTTAGCCCTGCAAAAGAGCCTCTTCTGACTTAAGATTCAAAGTTGGGTCAAATCCCTGGCATTTTTTAAAGTTTTATCTTGTTCAATTTGTCAAACCCGGAGTCAACAATGCCAATCTAAAGCTATCAACAACACCAATCTAAAGCTATCAATAATCATGGAATAGCTCATAAAATTGTGATATGAGACTCTCAGCTACCTGATTCTAGTAACTGATCATTTATTTCACATGAACTTCTAACCTCCTATCTTTCCCTAAAACCCTCAAATCCAAAGAAAGTTTCTTTTGAGATTGTTGAAGATAGTCAACATAATCTAGAAAAGATCAACCAAAGAAGAAATTTGCTTCATTCATCATAAATGAGTAAAGTTTAAAACCATAATTGCATGATATAAAGTAAAGCAGAAGCACTCCTGTGCCAAGTCCCCTTCAAGAAAGATCAGAAGTGTAACGACCATGGAAATTTTTTTATGTAGAGAAATTTGTGTTGCTAGTAATATTTCACAAACAACATGGATCATTTTCAGAGATCCAGGACCTCATTGTTTCTAGTAACACCTATAAAAGAAGAAAAGAAGATTAAAAAGGGAAATGCTATAAAAGAATTACAATTACCTGGACATCATCATTGAACATCCTGTAGGTATTCCTGTATCGCTGCAATAGCTTGAATGCCCACTTGCTTTGAAAATCTTCGAACTGAAATGTTTAATATGTAAATAGATGTCACAGAAAGTAAAAGTTTAGGCACACCCGTGAAAACAGATGTACAAAGTTCACCATACGGAAACAATAAAAGTTACCTGAACAATCACATGTGGCCATCGAGTAAACACTGCCTCCATGAACTCATCAATGACTGCTATGTACTCATCACCATCAAGACGGTCTTGCTGTAATCCCAAATCTGTTCTTGCACAAGGATATAAACCATAAAATTGATACAATCATGTTCTCAGTACCAGGAGTCAATCAATGCATAAACCATATAATTGACAAAGACTAATAATTACTAGTGCTGTCAGAGTGCAAGACTATCAAGATCAAATTACAAGAAGAAATGTGATTAATCAAGCTTCAAGATCCAACATACAATTGGCAGGGGTAAAGAGTATATTCATAAGAAGACAGACAAATACTTACACAATGGGTCATTGAGCAGCTTGTCATTATTGGTTCCAACATCAATCATTACCGGAAGCACCTAGCAACAGGAAAGCAAAAATCTAAAAAAAATGAGATTAATTTATTCAGTCTCAAGTACCAGATACGATATCTTAGAACAAGGAGAACAATTACATATATCAAAATGTCTTTGATGTACAAATTCAACATAGTAATGACAGTCAAGTATAATGACCAGATGAAGATAAAATTATTAAGAAATACTTCAAATCATCAACAACAAATATGATCAGTCTCTTTTACTCACTGCATTAGTACAAACAAAACTAAGCAGAATTAAAAACAAAAATATACCCTTTGAGGATTTATCCCTGCAGCAGCGACGTATAAATCTAGCTTCCCAATTGCAATTCCAATTCCCTGAACCCCAAGATCTCCAAGACCCAGAATCCTGCTTCCATCTGTAACAACTATCATATCAACCTGAAAAAAGGAAATAGATAACTTTATAACAATAAGATGAGTATTAAAACATGCAATGATATTCTAGTCCATGGCCCTTGTATATTTCGTACAGCAAAACATACTGTCTTCTTATTCCAATCAGCAATGCAGAGAAACCATCATTTCTGTTCCGATGTTTGCTTTCTTTATTTTTCTTTCTCAATCCTCACTAAGATATTGCAAGCGAAAGGCGCTAAGGTTCCAAAGCAAATTGTATCAATCGCAAGTATGATACCTGCTCAGCTGGCCAATTATAAACCATGGACATCATCTCTCCACGGTCTGCAGCACTAAAATACATTCCTCTTGGCCTTCTAAATAAGCCACTGTAATTCTGACAAACACGGCCTACTGTAGGAGTGTACACTATAGGTGCATACTCCTCGATATGTGCAATTAGAACCTGTCAAATTCCCAAAATAAGTTTTGAGACATGGATTCCTAGGTAAATATTATTCACAATATATAGCAATAATATAAAAGTTACACTACAATACTTCTCCTTGGAGGTTAGCAATGAGGAAACTAACTTTGTAATACATTGTTTCATTCCTATCATGCAAGCGATTCAATATCCGCCACTTGGCTAAAGCATTTGGATCAGATGGCCCATCTTTTGCTTGCTCTTCAAGCCTCTTCAAGTCAAACACTGTGAATTGAGAAAACCTCAAATATTCATAATGAAGGAAAAAAATAGCCTAGACTTCAAATAGGTTTGTGTATCAGCAGTTCAAATAGAATATAGATAAATAATAATGAATTTGTATAGCCAAAGCAGACAAAGTTGCCAGCACATAACAATAAGATGGAATCAAATGTAATCATAGGCGAAGCCAGAAACAAAAAGTTAAAGTTAAATACTTCCTTGATTCGTTGTACACCTTTTTGTCTTTCACAAAATGAAAACGCCAAAGAGTAGAAGAAGCAAGCAAATCAAGCTAAAGACGGTGAGTTGGAAAAGCTTACTAAAGCGTTCAATTTGCTGATCAGAAGACATAATATTAGGAGGAAGAAGTCCCCTGAGATCAAGACGATCCCTTTCCGTCATAGAAAACGCCGTTCCCTATCCAAACATCAAATGCCAACAAAACGCATTGGCCAGGAAACAAAATTGGATCTTTGACCAGGAAAGTTCAACAAACAGAAAGAGGGCGAGGAGAGGAGCTAGAGAAACAGACCTTATTGAACCAAGGATCATGAAGAATATCAAGACTACGTTTGTGGACGATGGTGGGGCGGTGACCCTCCATAGTGGTGAAAGATCTAGTAGTCTGAGTCAGGAATAGAGCGTGCTTGAGACGTCTGACGAGAGCTGAAGAAGCTCTGATCTGATTGCAAAAGACTGACATTTTCCTGTCTGTTGTTGCTCCAAACAACTGAAGCAGCAGTAGCTCCAAAGCAGTAGTAATAGCCTTAAGGAATGAAAGAGAGATAGATTGATAGATTTAAAAGATCGGGACTTTGACTATGGAGTTGATGCAAAGTAATGAATAAGAGAAAAAGCAAAATGTTTTGGGTAAATCTTGGTCGTTCGAACAGTTAACTTATCCGCCTCCGTCTCCAGTTAAATGGTAGGAATCAGAATTCAGAAGAAACACACACACTCAGCACTTGACATCATCTTCTAATTAACCATGTCCATTACCAAAAGAAGAGTCTTTATCTGGGCCAAAGGTCAAGTCTTTAATTTATAGGCTTAAACTCAGCTCTCTCTGTACCTCCAGCCCAAGTCTTACCCATAAGTCATTTTGAGTTTGAAGAAGACAAAAACAACTCAAAAACACATTATACGAACACATCAATTTCTTTTCTTCTGTATAAATTGCAACTTGCCCTTGAGTTGATAGAGACTGAACAGATCTAGGGAAGCTTCCAATGTTGGTTTCCTGAATGTGAACTAATAAGCCACCCCTAACACTGAGTAACCTAGTATTCTTTCCTTTTTTCTTTCTATGTTTCTTGTAAGAAATAACATACCAACTACATAGTTGTTTACGACAATGGTAATATGACAATTTCTTTATGCAGCTTGTGACAAGGAAACCATACACAAAACTTGCAAGATTCAACTGTTGCAGGTATGTAACCCCACGTGAAGGAAGCTCCTCCTGTCAAACTTAGCAATTGCTTCTGTACATACACGTAAATAGGAACCACTAAATTTGGTCCCAATCCAATCAAAAATTAACAGAACGTATTGAAAATTTGAACTGATGCAAAACTAATTTACATATTCCAAATAGTTTTATTTTAAAATCAGCCCGAATCCGATCGAAAAAAAATTAAATCCGACCAGCTCGAGTAATGTTGGGACAAGGAACAAAATTGCATAATAATACAAAGTTGAGAACAGGATATGAACTTCCCAAACCTATACGACGCCACATTTGGGTCAACGAAGTCGGTTACGGATATACCAACAAAGAAAAAGCAAAAAAAACAAAAAAAGCAAAGTTATATAAATACAAGAAAATGACAAAAGCATACCTACGGAACTACCTTACCTGTCTGCCTCCAGTTTCTTTTCAGTTTTCATATGGCGGCGCGTGCGTACGTAAGATACAGTTACTGACAAACGGGCGTGCGATCTTTAGCCACCGTATGATCTGTTCCCTCCTCCCGGGACTTTGGACCCAAACCCAACCACGCGCCAACTAACTGGCGCTTGAACAATCAAATTAATTCTATAATAAATAACACACCTAAAAAGTTACCCAACCGAAAAAACAAATAATTTTAAATAATAATTAAATGCCCATTTCAAATTTTAATTTTCCATTTTCGCAATATAAGTTAACTAAAAATAAAAAATTAAATGAGATTATAAAAATCATATTTTTATATAAATCTCAAGCATACACTCTGTCTCTCTGCTTTTATTTGAACTGGTTGACTACTCCATTAAATTCACCTTCTTATATATGTATATACATAGATATAAATCCTTCTTCTCTCCGTTCTTGTTTAGATAGATAAAGATCAGAGGAAGAAGAAGACGAGTAGGAAGAGAAGAAGACCATACAAGAGATATATACTTGATAGTCGGAGTAAATGAGGTGTAAGAAGCATCTGTTCGATCACAGTAGCGCCGTCGGCGTTTGCGCCACTTGTCTCCGGGATCGACTTTTTGTTCTCGTCGCCGCTCAGGCTCACGCTCACGCTCAGTCTCACGCACAGGCCCAACAGGACCCACGCGCTGTTGAAGCCAGCCGGAAATCAGATTCGCATCATCATCCCCCTCTCATTTTTCCACGCTCCGTCTCTCCCTACGTTTCTCGGCGCAAATCCGACGATGACTTTTCATGCCTAAATCAATCGCGCAGCCAGCTTCTATTCTACACTACTCCTCAGGTAGGCCCCAGCTTTACATCGTCAACAACAGCGACGACGGCGGGAGTAGCAGCTGGTGCAGCGAGAGCTTCGAAGACCAAGAGTGGCAAATTCTCTCTTATCACCAAGCTGTTTCGCCCTAGATCCGATAAATTGAATCCGGATCCTGATGGTAATGGATCTTCTTCGCCTCTCTGGTTCTCTACCATCTTCTCCGCCGGCAGCAGCAAGAAGAAGCCATCAACCAACCAATTTTCGGTTACCTCCATGAGCCTGGGTGAACCTCGTCTACGTTCAGATCGAGGAATGTCGCCGGCCAGACGTGATGATAACGACGAGGACTGCGACCCGTCTCCTTCGTCGTCAGATTCAACGCATCCGTGGAAGAGGACGCCGACGTCGGTGCGGCGAGGCAAGTCTGGGCATTCCAGGAACACGTCGGGATTATCATTTTGTATGAGTCCTCTGGTGAGGCCAAGCCCTAACCGCCACTGGACCCAGAAGGCGACATTGCCTCCTGACTTGGGTTTCTCCGGTGACCCTAGGGCTCCGGCGAATCCCCATCTCTCGACGGCGGCTTCGTATTGCGGCAACCGATCAAGGAAGCTCGTTGATTTTGGTAAAGTCAATCATAACCGTTGATGTTCATGACTCCCTCGCACTTGACCGTGCCTGGTCCACAGTTATGCTTGCAAAAGTACGGTATTACCCCCACCCATCTTTAATCTCTCTTTTGCCTTTTCCTTTTTTCTTGGTTCCATTTGGGATTGGGGGTTAATAAATATAGAAAAATCAAGTGATGAAATTTTACAAAGCTTTTGTACACATTACTTATTAGAGGAATATTTACTATTTACTATTTTCTCCTTTGTTTTTGAGGATTGTAAAATTTGTGAATTTGATGATATATCTTCCTTAACCCTTGGTTTATTCTTTATTTATTTATTTATTAATGTTTAGAACAAATTAACCCATTTAATTTGTATATAATTTTAAATTCAATTTCCTCAATAATTCAATTCAACCCCATATTGGTAGTAATTATGTCTTGGTAGTGGATGTGGGTGTTCCCCACTAAAAGTAAACACGCCTGCCAAAAAGAACAAGAAAGAAATGGAATTGGGTAGTTGAAATATGGATCTAATAAAATCTAATTTCCTCTCCAAAAAGTGTTAAGTGGACTTGAAGCGACGAATTCCACAATAATTAATAATGACGTGTCACCCAAATTCATACATCCTCTCTAGTGGGCGGTGGAACCAACTTATTACCATTTGCTTCAAATTATTACATTTTAAAGGTCACTCAATTTGAGTTTTTATCCATAATTTGGATTATTTATAAACAGTTAAGAATAAGACTGCGTATTATTAGACCTCTTCAATTTTTTAATTGTTAGCATTTGAGTTGAGTCAGATTGATTCGGACCGGCTTGTTTTCTTAACTATCAACTCTCTTGCTTCTTAATCCCCGGCATTAGGAGCCAGCCATCAATGTAATTAACAATGGGTATGAGCATTTGGTTTGGTTTGGCGTGGGGGGGTTGAGAAACAAATGGCAGGTGTGAGAAGGAGGAGGAGTCCAGAGTCCAGACCACACCCATACACCATGGCGGAGTTTGGTTCTCTTCCCATTGGTTGTCAGAAGTTTAAATGAGTGGAGACCCCACCTGACCAAATCTAATTTATTATTAACGGTCAGAAGAAAAAGAGAAAAAGGAAAAGGTTGCATAACTCTTTTTGACTGTGAGTGTGAGATCAGAGATGGACACGGTATAGAATTCACGGTAAAAAAAGCAAGTACGGTAAATCCAGATCTCTCTTTCACCGTCAGATTCTTGTTTGTTTGTTTGTTTAACTAAAAGCCCCTTTTGTCTCCACCACTTAACTATAGTATTATTCCTTTTGCCTTTTTTCCCCTTTCATAATAAAATGTTCTTCTTTCACATTATAATTATTATTCAATTAAATCATCTAATATGACTTACTTAAATAATGTTTCTTAAGTAATAAACAAAATATCACCCAATAGTATATTAATAATTAAAAGTTATTTATTATGATTGTAAAATTCTTATCTTTTTTTAATAATTCTTATTATTTAATTCACTATCACCAATGCCCAGTTGACATCTCGGATAAATACCGAGTTTGAAAAAGTCTGTTATTACTCAGCTTTATCCTTGTTTAATAGAAAAACTATTTTCGATAGATACACGTATAATCATAGGCGGAGTTAGTTGGGGCACAGTGGTGCATTGGACCTTTCAAAATTTATAAAAATTAAATATTTTTTATTTTTAATATATATATATACACACAAGTATAGAGTTATTTGGAACCTAGTGATGCACTGTGCCCTTCAAGATTT
>JANIPN010000005.1:2029252-2057513 GCA_027478595.1 Erythroxylum anguifugum
CGCATCGCGAAGCCAGCCACCCAATTGCCTGCATGGTCTCTAATCACCCCACCAGCCCCCGAAACACGCAACAAGGGATTCCAACTACCATCGGTATTCACTTTCACCCAAGGAACAGGAGGCCGAACCCATGCAAGAAGGATCTCCGACCGTCGACGGGCCTGAATAGTCACCCCCAAACTACCAATTTCATCTAAAATAACATCAAGCCCATGAACTTTTACATCAAAAGACTTCACATTGTTTGCCATACACATCTCATTACGCCACGACCAGAGTTTCCAGCATGTTACTGCAAAGACATTCGGCCAAGCCACATTCTTATGCACAACTGCACGATGCAAACACAGGTTGGAAAACAACCAGTCAAGCAGAGAACAATTGAAAAAAACAGGCTTAACCGCAATCGGCAGCATCAAATCCCACACAGATTTCGCAACCGGGCAATCACGGAGTACATGAAGAGTGGTCTCAACTTCGTGAAGACAAGCATGGCATCTAGGGTCATCCGCAAAGTGTCGGATCCACCGTTGTTGATTTGTTAATAGACGATCCTTCCATACAAGCCACATAAAATATTTCACTCTCGGAAAAACATTGAGTTTCCAAACTGCGTCAATCAATCTAGACGGTACAGTAGGTCGAGCAACTAAATTATAATAAGCTGACTTCATACTGAATAACCCATCAGGAGAAAAAGCCCAAGCAATCTCGTCACTAACGCCCATATCCGAACTACACATCAAAGGAGTGATTTTTTGCAAAACATCATCAGGGAGAACACCACTCAACTCACCCAAATTCCAATCCCCCTCCAGCCAAAACTCTCGAACGGTGGCATCAAGTTGTGGCTGCAAATTGGCATCCATCACAACATCTAAGAGTCGACCATCAAGAACCCAACTATCCGTCCAAAAACTAATCAGGCTTCCATTACCAAGCCGCCACCGCAACCCAGGTTGAAGAGTTTCCCTTCCACACGTTAGGCTCTTCCAAATATGCGAAGAAGGAGACCGAGACGGAGTAGCCGAAATCAGCCGAGACGAGTATTTGCACTTTACTAGACGAACCCACAAAGCATCTTCCTCCACCAGGAACCGCCACGCGAGCTTAGCAAGAGACACCAAATTCCACTCCTTCATTTTTCGCAATCCGAGGCCCCCTGCTCGTTTCGGAAGACACACACTGTCCCAGGCCACCAAATGAACTTGCTTCTTTTCCTCCGTTGACCCCCAAACAAAATTCCGAGTCAGCAAATCAAGCTTATCACAAATACCCACTGGCAGTTTAACTGTCTGCATCGTATGAAGAGCTATGGGAGTGAGTGCCGAATGCGCAAGCGTACATCGACCCGCAAAAGACAATCGACTCACTTTCCAATTAGCTAATTTTGAGTGAAACTGTTCCACCAAAGACCAATAGGTTCGCTTTGTCACACGACCATGGATGAGCGGCACACCCAAATAACGACCCAAATCCGAAGTTAGCGGAATCTCCGCCAAGCGACTAATCTCACGAGCACGTCGACGACCCACATTCTTTGAAACAAAAACTTTGGACTTGGAAAGATTAACAGTCTGACCTGACCATCGAGAAAAGTCATCTAAGCATTCTCGGATCAATTGGATTTGGCTATCAGCTGAAGACGAGAATAACAGCAAATCATCGGCAAAGAACAGATGGGATAGAGGGGGCCCACTGCGACTAGCTCTGATTGGTTTCCAACGATTTTCAACAATCCTACTCTGAATTAAATGAGCCAGCCGTTCCATTCCAATCACAAAGAGATATGGTGAAAGAGGGTCACCCTGTCGGAGACCACGAGAGGGAGAAAATTCAGCAGTAGTCTCACCATTCCAGAGAACCTGAAAAGAAGGCGAAGTTACACAACTCATGATCAAATTTATGAAAGGAGAAGTGAAGCCAATTGCAAGAAGGGTATCACGAAGAAACTCCCAGTTCATCTTGTCATAGGCCTTCTCGAGGTCGATTTTCCAAGCAACGTTACCCAACCGCCCCTGTTTGGTCTTAAAAGAGTGTAGCATTTCCTGAACAATAACAATATTATCAGAGATTTGACGGCCAGGGACAAAGCTACTGTGGTTGGGGGATATCAGGTGAGGTAAGACAGGCTTCAGTCTCTCAACAATGATCTTCGGAATAATTTTATAAGCAACATTGCAGAGACTTATTGGGCGAAACTGGGTAATGGACTCCGGATTATCAGTCTTTGGAATAAGGGTAATGAAGGTTTTATTAACCTTAGGAGGGACAACACCGCTCTGAAAAGCGTCCGACACCATCGCCACAATGTCTGGACCAACAGTATCCCATTGGTTTTGGAAAAACACCGCCTGAAAACCATCCGGGCCAGGAGCTTTAAATGCCCCGATGCTAAATAAAGCGTTCTTAATCTCAACCGGCAACACCGGGCGATGCAAGGCAGCTAAGACTTGAGGCTCAGTCGACGGGAAACCAACACAAATCTCCGGCCGAACCATTACATCCCCAGGAGCAGTATACAGAGCCAAAAAATGGGAAGCCACAAGCTGCTTAAGAGTAGCCTGGTCATCTATCCAATTTCCGGAATCATCTTTAAGCGTTCTAACTTTCCTTTTATTACGTTTAACCACCGCAATTGCATGATAATAGGGAGTATTCTTATCGCCAAAGTGAACCCATTGAGTGCGAGATTTTTGGAACCAAAGAAGTTCCTCCTGTTTGGCCACGGCCTGATACTCAATGTGAAGGTGAAACTCGAGATCCATAAGGAACCTATTATCCCGAATACCTCTCGCTCGTTGGATCCCACTCAACCGATTAAGAAGAGATCGTTTGCGACGGAAAATATTACTGAAGACATCCTGGTTCCACTGCTGTAATTTCACTTGGAGATTAGAAAGGCGATCGACAACACTATCGCTTGACTCCCCCCAACTATTCCTTACTATCGAATCGAATTGCTCATGATTCATCCAAGCACCCTCAAATCGAAAAGGTCTCATAGCCTGAGCAGGCGGCGGATACCCAAACACTCGTAATAATATTGGGCAATGATCTGAATTAAAACGAGGCAAATGATGAACCACTGCATCGGCAAATTCTACCCTCCAATCAGCATTACAATAATATTTATCAATCCTCTCTTTGATAGATCGGAAACCATTCGGAGACTTATACCAAGTATACTTGGCACCAATGAAACCAAGATCCAACAAATTACAAGCAGCTAAGACATCCTGCATCTTCCTACACCGGGTACAATCCGAACTACGAAAGTTAGATTTCTCAGACGAGGAAGCAATCTCATTAAAATCACCACCAATCACCCAAGCACCTTGGAACCGGACACTACAACTTCGAAGATAATCCCACAACAACTCACGAGAAGAAGGAGTAGGACTCCCATAAACAATCGTCATCGTCCAATCTCGACCATTGAAACTAACAGTAAAAGAGACCGCTTGGGCCATATCATCAATGAGAGTAAGCCGAATATCATCATTCCATAGTAACCAGATACCTCCAGAGAAACCAGTACCATCAAAAATCTGCCAATTAGAAAACCCAAGCCGACGAACAATCGTCTCGGCTCGGACCCGACAAACACGAGTCTCAACCAAACCAACAAGAGCAGGCTTATGAATCCTAGTCATAGTTCGAAAATCCCGAACAAAAGCTGTACTTCCGGCACCCCGAACATTCCAAACCATGGACTTCAGCATAAAGATAAACTAGAGGGAATTAAGCATCATGGTCCATCGCCTCGAGCTGTGCAGACGCAGACACGAGGGAGGAACTTTCGTGAACATCAGATTCAGACATAGGAACATCCACGAGAGGGACCAACTTCTTAGTCAAACCATCATCATCATGAATAGCAGTAACTGGCGAAGGAGCAGGAGCAGGAGGATCTTGCGACTTGGGCACAACCACAACTACCCGACCATCCACAGAATCCGGAGGAGGAGGCTGCAAAGGAGGGTCAGGGGCTAACGGAACAGGCTTAGGGGCAACCGGCTGCGTAGGGACAATATACGGCTGGTGTTGGACAGACGATAAAGTCTTAGGCTGAGGTAGAACTGCCCGTGGCGGAAGATCCTTGCCAGAGGGCGGCAACTTGGACGGAACTCGAACATGTGGCGTCAATCGCGCAGCACCGCCATCTGATTGAAACCCGACTGGGGGAGTAGATGCAGTGGCTCTAGGAACAGACAAGCTAGAGCAAGCACCAACATTCACATTACGGTTCCCATTATGCTTAATACGACCATTGCGAGGACCACCAGCTTTAGATTGAGCAGTAGAAAGAACAAGCGCCTGAGAACCCAATCTTTTACCATGCTCCGGTGCTGGACGAGATAAATTAGTAACCTCCATTGAAGAAGTCGCAACGCCTTTGCCCTTACCACCACCATGACTACTAAACGCATTACTACTAACATTCGTAGAACCACCCTGGGGTTCAACGTGGACAGACACATCCTTGGAGCTGCCATTGACCAGGGAACCATGTGCGTCAGGCACCTGAACCAGGGGGTCAAAACGGGAACCCGAACCAACCTCCATATTAGAGCTAACCCCATGTCCTTTAGGATTCCGTTTAGTCCTACGCCGCTGCGATATCATCCAAGGACCAAACATACTAGTCATAGAAGGATTAACATCAGAAGCGCTCGACTCGGGCACCACAATTTCCATATCAGCCGGCTGGGGAGGTGAAGTACCGAAGACTCCACAACCACTCGTCCCCGCTTCCGGAACGACTGGCGGTTTAGTCGGACAAGAGACATTCGAATGGCCATAAACACCGCATTCAAAACAAATTTCATCCAACCCCTCATACTCAACCCTTTGCCACTGGCCACCAAGATAAAGCCCACTAACCAACGGCTTCGTTAAATCCACCTCAACACACACCCTAGCATACTTACCCCGAGACGAAGTTTCAGTATGTTTATCAATGCGAACCATACGACCAACCTTATTACCAGCAGCAGTCAAAATCTCATCCTGAAATAACTCAATGGGAAGCGCCGGAAGGCGAATCCAAACCACCGTACTGCTAATAGCCTCAGCGCGTGGCTTAAAGAACGGTTTCCATCGCTGCACAGTGAGATAATACCCACCAACCACCCACGGACCGCCAGATAAAATAAGCCAAAAATCATCAGGATTATTAACACGAACCAAAAAGAAATCATTCCCCAAATCAACCAACGAGAAACCCTCTTGAGTTTTCCATAACTGAGACAACCGCGAAATTAGAAACCTATATCCAACCGCCTTACCAAGCGTACGAACAATGAGGGTTTTCTTCCAATCCTCGGCATACGACAGGTATTGCTCAGCCGAAATAGGCACACACGGCCATCGAGGATCAGGATTGTCGATAGTCAACAATTTTGGATCAACACTGAGATCTTGTTCAATGACGGCATCCCAAGATAACTTAGATTGATAGCGCTTATTAAGGGTGGCATCTTTAAAGGAGAAGGCACCACCAAACCGGAACGTCGACTGGTCAAAATGAGGAGAGAAAGACACACCCGGAATACCCGAGACAAACTCACCCAGCCGGGTGCGCTTACCGGAGGCTGGCTTGGCTGACGGGAAAGGGTTAGGCACAGGGTTAACAGGCGTAGGAGCAGACAAAGGGGGAGACGAGTCGGTAGCCATTTGGACCACAGCAGCAAAGGACGGGACCGAGACTTGAGAAACATGGGGCCCAGACAGAAGGGGGGGATCAGGCAAGGGAGGAGGGTCGGGCAGCGGACGGTTAGGGTTCAGGGCAGAAGCCGGAGCACCCGCCATGACGGCGGCGCGGCCCAAACAGAGGCAGAAGGGAAACTTTAGGAGACTTTTTTGGTATGATTTTTGAGAGAGTAACTTTTTCCCCTTTTTCTTCTACCAAGTTAACCTTTCCTTTTAGTACAAAACAGAAATTCTTCACACGTCAAAACCAAAATTCATTCCTTTAACTTCCATCTTCATATCACAAACTCTTCTTTCTCTCTCTAGCAGTCTGTGTTGTATACTGTAGTGAACGAAGAGATTTCATCTCCATTCTTCGGTTTCAAGCTATTTCTTATGTGGTTTTTCCTCCTAACTCTATATATCCACAAAGTTTTGATCTTTGACACTTGGGGCTTCAGAATATGCATTTATACTAGCTTAGCTTGCGAGTAAATTCTTAAGAGTTGTGATGAAGTATCTGGAGGAGAATCCAAAGCTTCAATTCAGCAAGTTTCTCCAGATTGGGCACTCCCACCTTTGGATTCTCCTCCAAGTACTTCATCACAACTCTTTCCACCAATGGCTTTACAAATCGTTGGTTTCAAATTCTCGTTCCGCCATTTTTCTTTCAGCTGCTCTCAGTTTCCATTTAGTAATTTTGTGTGGTAAGAGTACTATATGATCCAATTGGTAGCTTGAAAGTGGAAGTGATGTTACTAACAATGAAAAGCTTTTCCTGCTGTAGTAGTAACCAACACTTTTGTCTGCGTAGCTCGATCTTTGATGTCTCAGACTCTCAGTGCTGTAATTGCAGATTAAGAACTGCTATCACAGTTTGGCTGTTCCTGCTCTAAACAAAAATCATATGAAAAGGGTTCAGGCGGTTCTTGAATCAACTGCACAAAGTATTACATCTAATAAGCAATCAATCCCAGTTCGGTATTTAATTTTCCGTTTGATTTGTTTAATAATCCTTGTTTGTTAAAAATTGATAATTTTATTAATTAATTACCAATTTTTAAGAAATTAATTTTATAAGCTAAAATACATATATAAAATTTTATTTAATAATTTTTTTCTTAATTAAACTTTCATTTTTTAATAAATAAAAATAATATTTTCAACCATTTTTTATTTTACGAAGTTTAATCTTTTAAATTTTAAACTTCTTCTCTTACCGGTTTAACTTGTTTTAAAAACAACGATGATAATGTTAATACTAACTATTAATTTGAATATGATATAAATTTATATTGATAAATTTTAAATTAGATCTAAATTTAAATTTTAATTAAATACAAAATTTTACTTTGATAAGGATAAAACAATAATATTATATTCGAGTCCAGGCCAATACTAATGCTTAAGTAATTTTTTAATTTCAAAAATTAAAAAAACATAATTTTAATTAAAAATCGGATCAAATTATAATTTTTGAGCCCATTCTCAGTAAAGGTTGTTCCCACTACTTTTGACAAGGTGACCGTTCATAGTGCTGAGTGGTGTAAGTCATGATGTTGGGACCAACCCATTTATCCTATTCACACGCATATGATAATTCCTTCTTCTATAGGAACTATATACTAAATCACTTTTCGTGAAATGGACTATCCTCAACTACTAAAAGTAGAACTCTTCACCTTCAGGCTTCAATTCCGAGCCTGTTCCAAGGAATTTGTATAGTATCAGAACAGTATGGACAGGTTTTAAAGTTCCGAGTAAAGAGTGGATAAATATGGTATTATAAAGATATGAACCATACAAGAACTAGAAAAAAAAGAAAGATGCTAAACAGGAGGATAACAGTAATCTTTATATTCTTTCTGCAATCTCTAAAAGCTTTTTTTTTCAAGATTTGATACGTAGGGAACAATATCTGTGACCTAACAGCTATTCGCGTTTTGACCGCAAATCTGGTACTTTGGGAGATTATTACAGAATCACGTGGTTAAATATGTTATCAGGATCATTTTTGTCCTGAAAATACTCACTGCTAAATCGTAATTCTGTCGAAATTCGATATGCCATTATCTAAATTAAGACAACAACAACAAAAGAAAGAACAAAATGAACACTTTCCACTCATTCCAGCATCAAAAGACGTAAGGTTTTGTACCTGAAAGAATGGAACTTCTTTCTTCTTTCTTCTACTTTAAGCAGAGCAGGCAGGTGCAGGTGCATACTGGTGGAATTTCAACCATCAAAAGAAAATGAAACAAAAGACCATATGATATAAATAGTATCTTAGAAGATGTTCTTGTGCAAAGGTCTAATGATATTAATAGATAATGTTAGTAATAAAATATTTAGTTGGTATGGTAAAGAGTTCCATGCACGTGCATGTAATGTGCTCCGTATTCTAAGAGAAGGGAAAATGGGGTCAAGTTGGCCACCACCTCCTTCGCTAAATACTCAATGATGAGGAAAGGAAGGTACTATCGTTGTTATTATTATTATAATAAGGAAAGAACATACCACCTTCTTTGCTTGTTGTCCAATTCAAATATCAACCTAGAAGATCCGGGAGATTCTTGACGAAATCTGCCGGATCTTGCTTTCCAAACTGTCCAGATTTCCTACAGGATATGTATCTTTTGGAGGACATGACTCACCATTTAAGACATCACCCACCTTCTTTTGTTTCTCATTGTTCATCTTCTTTTTTCTGCTACCCTCGTTCTGTTCTTCTTCTTCTTGTGTTCTTGCAGCCTTATTTGGATTCTTGCATCATTTCTGCAACATGGGTTTGGCCACAGAGACTCAGTTTCATGTCCTTGCTGTTGATGATAGCCTTCTTGATAGAAAGTTGATCGAAAGGCTCCTGAAGACATCTTCTTATCATGGTATGTTGCGTTCCCGGTGGTGAAACAAAGAAACTCTTCCATGTTGATCTTGATTGTTAACGATCTATGTTTCTTCTTCTTCTACAGTTACAGCAGTTGACTCTGGAAGTAAGGCTTTGGAGTTCTTGGGTCTGAATGAGGACTCTGAAGAACATAGAGACTCAAATCCAACCTCTATTTCTCCGGATCATCATCGCCATGACATTGAAGTAAACTTGATCATCACAGATTACTGCATGCCTGGGATGACAGGATATGATCTCCTAAGAAAGATCAAGGTAATTTCTTATTGATTTCGAGTCGTTCCCAAGATCAGTGTGTTTGATATGTGCAATCATTCACTGGAATCTGATTATAGATGTTTCTACTGGCTTCAGGAATCTAAATCGTTCAAGGACGTACCAGTTGTGATCATGTCTTCAGAGAACGTCCCAGCAAGAATTAATAGGTAAGATCAATCAAAAAAATAATTTCCCTTACATGGTTATTAAGTTTGATCCACTCAATATTTTGATATACGAATTACCAACCTTACATTGCTTGATGGGTATTGATCAGATGCTTGGAAGAAGGTGCTGAAGAGTTCTTTCTCAAGCCAGTTCAATTGTCAGATGTGAACAAGCTTAGACCTCACCTGATGAAGGGAAGAGTCAACGATGATCAGCTCAATAACAAGAGGAATGACATGGAAGAAATTCACTCACATGATAGAACGAAAACCAGATACAATAATGGATTAGAAGTCCTATGATTAGGCAGGATCGGGAGAAAATTTCTTGATCTGATCTTTATCCATTTTTTGTTCATTTTTTTCACCTTCTCTATAGGATTGACTATACAAGCTTAATAGAAAATTTTATCCAGAGCCTGAACACACTTTGTAATGTTTTTCTTTGAACATCTAATAACATAAGAAGATAATCTGAATCATTCGAGGAAGCAACCTAGACATTGTAAATACAGAAATCAAAATGTTCCACAAATTTTGTTGTTTAATTATGGCTCATGAGTATAAAGGTCCCATTTCTCTCCTTCAATCAAACGTCACACCTGAGTCAACTGTACAGAAAGCTATAGCTAATCTATTCATCAATCGACAAAGAAGTTTCTGCTTGAAAACTATAGCCTATTCTCCATTTTTCAATTATATTTGGTTGTTGAAGATAGGCTAATTCCAACCACCTATGCTAATATAAGAAAAAACAAAATGTTCTGTAAGAGATTCTGTGCATAATATCTAATATTATAATGCGGAGAAGCAATTTTCTAGATCATACAATCTTTTATCCGTTTACTTTCTCACTTCAAAATCAATAGTACAGTGAACAAACTTGAACCAAAAGATACATGAACTATGATATCTGAAAATAGTCAAAGACAGCTCACCCATGCTAAAACAGAAGAAAAGAATGTCTAGGTTCATGCACAGCTTCAAAAGGATGTTTTACTTTTGCTTCCTGCTGGAGAATTATGATCTCACACGTGTCCTCTGATGCTTAGCCTGCATACACAAATATCAGCAATTTTCAGACCACAAGGGAACAGATTCAAGGTTCAAACTGAAATGGATATTTGGGTAGAACCAGTCACTTTTGTGATCTCTCATGCAGTCATGCAATTCCATTTTTAGCTAGGAAAGCATTGTTCTCTTTGCTGATAATCATCACTTAAATCAACTACTCCCAAAGTCACTGATTGAAGCTCGTCTAGGTTATTTGGTAAAACGGAAGGAGTAATAGAATGTGGAACTACAAAGTGGAAATATATATAAACGTTTGCAGTCTAATGTTCAACCGAATCTCAGCAGTACAAGTGAGTGGTCCTGTCTTATCTTCTGGGATCAACAGAAAATGATTCATTCCTTCACCAAAACATAGAAATCAGACTACCATGAACAACCAAGTAATTTTCCTTTTTTGTTGTGTGCGATAACTGTCAACATATAATAGGAATGAATGCCTTTTAACACAAAATTGATAAAATATATGGGATTGTACTCCCAACGACATAAATCAATAAATAAATACTTTTCTTCTCTAATTTTTTACACGCTTGATCAAGATTGCAAATGTTAATAGACTACTAGAGCTAAAAATAACAAAAAAATTATATCCATGTTGTGCTCCTAGGTGAAATAGTTGAATCTTGAATCCCGTAATTCTGAAAACGTTGGGAGATTTTTATTGGAAAAAGGGAAATCTCTGCCCCCGTACTTGTCAGCACAATAAGTAAACTGAAGGTCGTTCAATTGCCAGACACCACTTCAGTTGGAACCAGTATTGTCAACACAGTCAAATTCACTTCAAGAAGGTGAACAACTGCAAAAACAACAATCGGACAATATTGAAATGATCAAGTACTGTACGGAAATAATATTAGACTGCAACATCAAAACAAGCAAGAATGCATTGTTAGTACCTTCTAAGTTCCAGAACTTGTATGCACAGAGCTGAGATGAGCTAAATAATTGCTCTCTGCAAAATCATGCATTGACCGATGAGGACGTCCCACTTGAGCGTCAAATTTTCCAACCCCTTCTTTCAGCAATCTTCTACACTCATCAGGGTCCTAGAGAAAAAAGTAGGGAAGAGGATCTCAAAGTAACTGTATAAAGGAGAGAAAATACAACTAGGAAACTAAAAAACTGCAGCAAGGGTATCGAAGAAAAGGAAGGGAGATGCAGTAGTACAAACAACAAAAATCTATGAATTGGCATGACAAAAACAACTTTGTCAGAATAGGTTCCTAACAAGATTCCCTCTCCGTGTCCCTCAGACAGCACTTGCATGAATAGTGATTTAGACGATGGTAAATCAACCCAATGCAAACAAAAACCTGAAAGTCTTCCAATAGGTTCATTTATTTCAATAAAATTATAGGTCAAGAGAAGTAATTAAAAAACACTTCAGTAATAAGAGGCACTCACTATTTTACATTTAGTTCTTTTAATCAAATTAGGGCAGGAGTAACCATACCTGCAGGAATTTGAGCATCAGCTCTTCAATTGTACTACGCATTGCCAAAGTCTCCACATTAATGGGGCGAGTAGCACCCATACGATGAGCGCGACTAATAACTTGCTCTTCCATGCTGGTAATGTTTCAATATAAGCCATTCTTTCAATTCAAAAGATGAAAACAGCATAAAATCTGTAACATGGCGAGACATATTGTGTGCATGTGTCCATGTGAGTATGTGTGTGTGTGTGTGTGAGAGAGTGAGAGAGCAGGAGAGAGGGAGAAATGGAGGGAGATTTTTGCAAGTCAACGAAACTTCATCTCATCAGTATTATGTGCTTGTGGTAACTGATTCGATTATGCAGACAGAAGCTGGGCAAGACAATCCAAATCCAACAACATATTTCAAACATATGGTAAAGGGAAATTCATACTGTTCACATATAACAATTTGTTTACTAGTAAACAGAAACAATCATGAACACAAATTCTCCTTTCAAGGAGAATATAAGGTGAAAAGTTTACCTTCTGTCCCAGATTGGTTCCAATAAAAATACATGTGTAGCAAAGCTAAAGTCAAGACCCAATGCAGCACTTCCATCCATTAAAATAGCTGTACAAGTTGGATCATCACGGAATGCAGCCAATGAAACTGTCTGAAGGGTGGAATACACATCTTCAAAAGTTCATACCAAAGCAAAATATAAATGCAGAAAAGAAGAGAAATAGCAAGATATACCTTCTTGTATGTATGCAATGGACCAGTAAGCTCAACCCATTTGATGCCTGCCTGTGTTAACTGTCCATAAAATGAAATGAAGAAAACAGTCAATCTTAGAATTTATTAAAGAAGAATCAGAGGGACCTATGACTTGTTACTAATGAGCAGTAACAGATACCTGCCGTCCAACCACAGCAAGATGCTCCAGAAATTGAGAAAATATGATAACTTTTTCAGTGGATGTCTTGTGAGAGTCAAAACAATGTTTTGAGGAGACCTCAAATAATCCACATGAATTACTAATCTGGGACTGATGAACTTGCTCTTCAATTTTCTTGACATCATTGGAATTGTTTACAGAGTAAAAACTCTCTCTATTGGCCTCCTGCAAAGATTTCAACCTCTGAACTATATAAGCTGCTTTACTGCTGGATGTTGATTCCCAATCTGGATACCATTGATCCTGCGTCGACATTACACAACCAAATATTGGTAATCCCAACATACACGAATAAAAACCATTAAGATCATATTTTACCTAGTAGTAAGGCCATACCTGTTGGTATGCAGGTTGCAACTCAATAAGATCTTTGGGCACAGGCCATTTTGGGTTGGGATTTTCTGGCCGCGCTAATGTTTCTGGAGATTGCATCTCATACAAATAACCACAACCAGGAAAAGTACATTTTTCACGATCCAAAGCAACACAATCAAGGCACAGAAGATGCCTGCAAGGTGTGATGATAGGTAGACGACACCATTGCTTGCATCTGACCCAAATAGTCACAACAGCCAAGAAAAAGGGGGGTCAGGAAGGAAAAAAAAATCAGCAATTCGATACTTTAACATGTGTCAAAAGCTGTCAAAATTGATCAACATTTCATCAAATGACAGAAAATTATGTTACCTGAAACAGTTACCACCGTATTGCAGACTATATTTTATGAAAGCATATACCTCAGAATCAGGATCTAGACCATTTTCAACTAATACGTCCATTGTTTCTTGAATATCTTCCCCAAATTCTTCCACTTTTATATGTCCAGCCACACAGCAAGACTTCCTCAAATTCATAATAGTAGCACTGCGATGTTTCCATTGCTTTGGATTTAACAAACTTTCAACATGAGATGGATCATTCCAGTCAGCCGTTAGAATGTTCCGCCTCACTGTAGCAACAATTTCATTATAACTTCTTGCTTGCACCTCAGTGAAGTTGAGATATGTAACTTTCTTGATGCATGGCGGGATATCTTTTAAATCTACTTTTCTAGCACTAATCAAGCACCTACGTAGCAGTTGCAACAACCGTGAGCGGCCTTCCTCCATTTCAGCCTCAAATGGTCTAAGAATGCCTGTTTCCCAAGACTTCTGATTCAGTCCATAAGCTTCCTCATGTAGGAACCTAAGCATTGGCTGCAGATGTGACACCTGGCTATCGGGCGTATTAGGTGTAGGGGTTCCTGTCAGTAACCAGCGATTAGAAGCTGTCAATGAAATAACCATCTGTAATTTATTTGTCAAGTTAAGACTGGAACCAAGAGTATGCCCTTCATCTAATACAACCCTCAGCCAATGCACTTGCATTAGAGGACTTGTTTTATTGGCATCCCACTCAGCACTTAGTCGATTGAACGTTGTTATAACAACGTCATAATCCCAAGCCAGATGGTGAGCGGAAGGTTTCCTGTGATCAGTCCAAATGCAGAGCCGCAATTGACCCAGTTTGACATGCTTTTCAATTTGGCTCTTCCAATGCTCAACTAGATTGACTGGAACAACAATCAGCGTTGCTCGTGATAAGTATAACCTCACTGAATCCAAAGGTTGGACAAGAGCCATTCTTAGAGCAGCCAGATCAAATGCTAAGTTGTTAAGCATCCGAGGATAATGCCAAGTAATACTAACCCCCCGACTTCTCCTTACAAGGCCAAATGCAAGAAATATTTTTTCAAGCCCACGAGCATCATAAAAGGGACTTAACAAACCCTGTGTTTCCATAAGGGAGAGACGTTCAGGTGAAATTGTAGCAAACCAATTCAAGCCTTTCATGGTTTTAGAATTTAATAAAGAATAGTGCTTCTTAAGCACGCTGACAAAATACAACACATTTTCCTTCCTCCCATCCGAGGTTCCTTTCGTGTAAAATCCTGGTAGTGATGTTATGGACTCACAGTTGTCCCAAGGTTCTTCTGGATCTTCACAATTCCTATGCTTAGGATTGCTGTTCATGCTACAAAACCATGCAACTGTGGTATCAGCAACTGCATCTGTGAGCTTCCTCCACTTTTGGCAGGCATCACATTGAATCCACATTTCATTATGAACTGAACAATCATCTTTTGCATTCATACACGACATATCACGTTGTTTTCCTCTAGAAGCACAAGCTGAGGTGCTTGATCTTTCCTTCCTATTGGTTAAGTTTTTGCCTGCATTCTTTTTACTTCCCAAAGTGGATGCTTCCTCAAATGCATGGAAAAGATTTTGTTTAATGCAACTCAAATTCCGTGTCGATCGAACTGCCCTTCTTACTGGTATGGAGCATGGTGTTGATAATGAGCTCATTCCTCTACCAGAATAATTCTCATTAAAGTCTCCCAATTGCTCACCAGGATCCTTTAACTTTAGTCTTTTAGATGATGAATGGTCCAGGTCACCAGGTTCAATATGATCCAAAGATAAGTGTCCTCTACGAGCACTCCGGCTGATTATACCTTTTCCCACAGATTTGTTATTACCAGCAGTCAGCTCATAATAACCACATTTATCATCACCATTGTGAGCACACCATGCTACCTGAATTCCATCAGGTGGATCAGCCATTGTTCTTTGTGTCTTCAGAATAAGAGAAAGAGCAGTGACAGTTTTACCTAGGCCAGGTTCGTCACAGAACATTCCTCCACGAAAATCTCTTATAGTAGGCACTTTTGCAGTAACTATTTCACCACTAGCAGTATTTACATAGAAGGGAAACCCATCAATAGTTGAGAAGTTCATGTACAGAGGATGCGGCAACTCTTTGGCATTCCTCTCACGCTCTAACATCCACTCTACTGCTGCCTGCTGATGAGGAAATAATTTAAGTTTCATACAAGGCATTATGGATGCAGTCAAAGATCTCAAATGGCGACATGTCGCAGCAGTCCTGGAAAGATCCATAGGCCCAAGTGTACGCAGAATTTTCATCAAGATATCGTCACTCAAATCCCAAATACCCAAGCCAAGAGACTTGTCCTCTGGACACAATGTTGACAAATAAGACTTTTCTCCAGTTGCCAAACTTGGCAAGCTCTTAAAAATCTCTTGAAGTTGAAAATGCTTTTTCCTTGAAGAATCGGGGACATCACATGCCAAAGTGCACTCAAGAACATGACAACCATACACATCCCAAATATTCCGATTGCCTCCATGGTCCTTAAAATGCACTCCTATATCTGAAAGCAATGAGCTTCTCTTCTGCCAGTCGCAACTGCACACTTCACTCGTATCAGCAAGATAGTAGAAGCATCAACTTGACATCAATTTGCAGCAATAAACTGCATTATTAGTAGTCACACACACACTAATGTAACATGAAACCAAAAATTGTTTGATTGATCTAGCAAGAAGTCTATCCAAATACACGTTCAAAACAACACATCCTTACTGGCAAATAAAGATTGTTCCATTAATGGAATAAAAAAATAGAATCACGAAAGAGCGGGAAGCAGACCTTAGATGCTTGAAGAGAGCGCCAGCAATTCCTCCGGATTTGGGGAATTGCCAGCCGTCCCAAACTTGAATCGGCAAGAAGACATCGACGAGAGCTACAACTCTCGCCTCCTCATTTCCACTCTCACCAACATCCACGTGCAAAACGGACGCATCTACCTTCACGCAATTATGGACTACCAATTGGTGTATCTGGTGGACAACGCTAAAGCTGCCGTTGACCACGCCGACCATCCGCAGCTTCCTCTTCCTAGAAGCGGCGTCAACAATGCTGCCTTCGTGAAAGCCAATAGGGGAGAGAAAGATATCGTCGGGGGTTCGGAAGCCAATTCGGCCGCCATCGGAGAGAAGGCGGCAAGGAGTGAGAGGAGTTATTGCGGTGGAGAGAGAAGTCGGAACAGAAAGAACCGCGCAGAGGTAACCGCCGAGCTTGTGGGCCGGGTAGGGATTTTCTTCTCCACCGTCATCCATTGTGATTAATCAACTCCTTTGGGTCGCTCCTTTTACTTGTATTTATAGGATACAAGTCAAGCCCACATGGCTCAAGTCAAGTCAATCTTGTTTATTTTTTATTTAATTAATAAAACAATATTATTTTAATAAATATTTAATACATTCCAACGTCGCTTTGGGCCAACCCGACCTCACTCAACTCGAACGAACCCGAGTCTACTCAACTCGAACCGTAATTGTTCATTTTAAACCGAACATAAATATCATCCTTGTTATTATTTTTAATAAGTAATTATATTTTTCATTGTTAAGTCTAATTAATTGATAAATAAATCAACTTGTTTTGTGTTTATATATTTGTTAAACCGAAATTTAAATTGAAAAAAGGATATGAGTTCGACAAGGATAATCTAAAACCTCAAATTTTACAAACATAAGGTCCCCTTCATTCGGTGCCTGGTTGCCTTGCGTGAGTCGGAATGAGATCGGATTCTATTCTAGTGCCGCGTAGACATATCGGTGAAATTCCATCATCATGTCCGACGGGATGGCAAGCCAGCCCCGGCCTGGGGACTTGAATAGGCTAAGGTGCAACCCTAGTTATAAGTTGCTAAAACAAACTTTTGCTACTATACTGCTGATACAAAACAAACAAGAGACAATGGACAAACAAATAGTCAGACATGATAGTTCCAAGTTTTCTTCAACTGCAGAACAACAAATGCTTCTTCCTACTACTGAGGAGGAGCTTGGGAGTGTGGTGGCGGCCCTGGTGGAAGCGGCGGAGCCATGCCCGACTGATTTCCAGACTGCAAAATATTTGCAGAAAAAAAATCCTGATCATTAGCTACATATAAATCCAAACAGAAGCTGCCACCGTATTTGGATTAAACAACAAGAAGATAATACCTGGAAAGGATTGAAACCGGGCATCATTGGCATCTGTCCACCTTGTTGCCGGTTGAATGCACCACCTTGCGTCGGATACATTTGGGATCCACTCTGCATATTCGGAAAACTACCACCTTGAGGGGCACTACTTGTGGATAACGAACTTGAGTGCATTGGATTCATGCCGCCCATAAAATGACCCTGTGGTAAAGGAGGAACCATCTGATTCATTGCACCTTGCATTCCCTATAAAAATGATCGATCTGGTTGAAAACTAATCCAGTTCAACAAGTCACATATACTACTGAAACGCATTTTATAAGATCCACAAATATGTGGCGCTAAGGTGATCTGGTGGTCAACATAAAATCTGACAATAAAGAATCAGTATAGACCAATATCATACCACTGGACCAGGCATTGGCAATTGGACGGATGCCGACATTGAAGAAGGTGGTGGTAAAGATCCATGAGGAGGCATTTGTGGAGGTCCAGGGGGAGGCCGAGTTAGATGAGGATGAGGAAGCAGGGGCAGATGAGCTGGAGGCTGTAGCTGCTGCATGTTTGGAGGTGGCATCGCCATAGGGGGCATTTGTGGAGGGTGTTGCTGTTGCTGCTGAGGATTTTGTTGATATCCCTGCTGCAAAAGAGAGGGATGTGGACCAGGAGGCAAAGGCGGTGCTCCCAAAGGTAAAGAATTTGGATGAGGCTGCTTTTGATCTCCAGATCCATCAAGTTGAATAGATGGTGGCATTGCAATTCCAATACCGGGAATGGTTCCCTCATTTCGAGTCAATCCAGGAAGAAATGGTCCAGGAGTAGTTGGTTGTTCTGATACAGGAAAATTACCAGGCATGCGACCGGCAAAAGCAGGATTTTGGTCACCATAGCCTGATGGAGAGTACAATATTTAGAAATTGAACTCCTAGCCATGTTTAGATTTAAGAATTTCAACTCGTATAACAATGCATAAGCTATATCAGTCAATATAAAAGGTAAATTCCATACTATCAAAGATATCACTTCTTTCCAAGTCTAACCTTGGTTATGACCCATACTATATTTATCACGAGCAGTGTCCCCAGGTCGATTTCTGCACCAGAACTTCGTCGTGTGATCATTGCTACCACTGCAGATGAAATAATGAAAGTTTAACCAACTGAATAGTAGGTCAAATCTTCACGAAGTAACCCAGAACCTACTTGAAACACCAACAGAAACTAGAACCACATATAGACAAATGAAAACAAACAGAAAAGCGAACTTCAAGTAAACTCAAAATGTTTTCCATGTCAGAATCAAATAACTTCTGATGCAGTTTTCATCAAATTCACCTTGCTTTATTTTTCTTGTTCAAATGCACAGAAACTTTTTACAGTGAAGGGATTCAATTCGTCAATTGATTGATGAACTACAAAAATCTACATTGTAGGAATTGACAAAGAAAATTAAGCAAATCACAACTGACAAAGAAAAGTAACAATTACTACACCCTCACCAAAACAGATCAATTTACAGAAGGGTGCTCCTAGGTTGGCAATAGTTGATTGCTAAATTCTTAAGCACTAATAATTGAGACATTACCTGCAAAGAAGATACCCTATAGGATGCCAAGCAAGATCCCACACACTATTATCATGAGCATTCGGAACTTCAATTTGGGGAGTTTCATGCCTGTGCATCAGAACATTAAGTCATAAGAAACAGAAGTTAAAGGTAAGATAAATTTTCAGCAGGCCACATGTAACATGATGAGAGAACCATATAACAAGTTTTCTGCAAACCGACATAACAACAGGCACTAAAAGATTAATATATTAAGTATAAACATGAAGAATCTGATTACTAATAGCTTCATAGAATAAAGGTACTAGCATGGTATAAGACAAGTTTAAGAAAAAGGTAAATGAGATAGAAATGTAGCTTACCCAACAAGCCAATGAAAAATGGATCCGTCAAAACTCCCACTGACAAAGTATTCTTCATGAAATGGATGCCAAGCCAAGGCTGAAATAGAGAAAAAAACTTGAGCCACAATAAATGCCCAAAACTTAACACTATAGATAAAAGCATGAAAACTAGCTGCTAGGCAAAAATTAGAGTAAGTGTCAAGTTAAAACAGCTATAAACAAACTGAATCACAGAATCAATGGCATTTCAGACAAATTTTGTATCATCAAGCCCTGGAATAGTTTCTCTCTACCTGAGACCTTTACAATCATCTATCAATCCATGAACTTTTTCCCATTTGGGATAGATCTCCCAAATACAGCTCTAAGAGCAATAAAGCACGATCAAGTTATCAATACAGGTTTACGGGCTAACTTTTCTTTATTAATTGTACAATATGACCGAAAACTTGCCAAAAAAACTTCCAGCTGTATATTATTGCACCATTTATCTTATCTGTGTTCATCCGGCTTTTATTCAGTTGTTAGCTCAGCTGAGAAAACTCCCACCCTATACGACTTGTATTTGAAGAATATGTTACTAACCAGTCACATCCTTTCGATGCCCACGGAAGGATTCAAGCTCCTTCATAGACCTTATATCATAAAGCTTGAAATTCAGGAAACAATATTGTTAGGAGAAGAAAAAAAGTGAAGCTAAAACGAAATCATATGATGACAAAAGGGCACATTTTTTATAGATCTTATCAAAAGTATCTCACCTTAATAATCTGGTCCTTTGCAGCGGTAAGCACCCAGTTACCATTTTGGTTCCACTTTACACAAAGCACAGTATTCTTGTGACCATGACTGCATAATAAACTCTCGAAAATGAGGAAGAAGTTCCACAGCTAACTATGAGATGATCACTAATAACATGGCACTTACAAGGAGCAAAGCTCTTTCCCAGATTTAGCATCCCAGATTTTTACAAGGTTATCTTTCCCACCTAAAAAGAGGCTAAAAGTTATTAAGAAGAACTTGATGAAAGAGTATGATTTCAGAAGAAACTAAGTCAAACCTGAAACTAATAGTGATTTCGTGGGATGCCAATCAACACTTTTCACATCCCAACCATGGCCTGCCTGAGTTCAAAACATGCATAGAAAATTCTTAGGTTATTTCAGGCACATCATAGTATACACAGCACAAAGATTTTAGGGATGAACTCCAACTGTGGAGTAAACTATAACAATACATCAAGAAATAAGGAGAAGAAAACAAATCAAGCTACTATAGTAAGCTTTTGATGACATTCATATCAATCACACGTATACACTGTTGTAACCCACATAAGAAAAGGAATGATACACCACAAAATACACCTCTAATTGCCACTCACTCTAACTCATCAGCAAAATCCCACCAAAAAAATCTTGTATCACCTTAGAGTTAATTTGGTAAAAACGAACTTTCTCAGTTTTTCTTTTTCTGTAATGTCTATTACATCAAGTGGGAGCTCAAGGAAATACTAAATAATTAATTTATTTCAAAGACATATCAAATTATAAAAAAATAAGTCCTCAATATTGAACTAACTAAATCATATGCTAGTGCAACTAGAGAGATCACTTTTGGCCCATAAAAGGATGATTCAAACATAATTATAACTTATTGACTCATTAGAATTACATATAATTGGGTCATCAATAGCCTAGCATTTAGTCAAACAGCATTACCAGTTAATGAGCGCTCTTCTTGGCACCGGGCAAAGTCCCAAACTTTGACAGTGGTATCGTCGGAGCAAGAACAGAATTTTAAGTCTGTCCTACAAAAGCTGTTCAAGAGGTCATTAAGGAATATTATATTGGCATGCATGAGAATGTAACAGAATATGAACAAAAATATATACCTCAAATCACGAACTGACTCTTTATGAGCAGACTTATTGGCCTTGACATTATTCATGTTACTTTGCCAATACCTAAAAATTTCCCATAGTTATGATTATCGCGAGAAGAAGAAAAAGAAAATTCCTTTCCCGTTCATAAGCATGTCAAAATAAGCAGGATAAATAATGCAGAAAAAAGTAGGCACATTACTTAATTGCACCCCCATCATCACCAGAGATCATCCAGTTATCATTATGACTCCATATCATGGATCGAATTGCTTGGTCATGGGCCTGTAGATTAAAAATTGTGAGGAGCAATTGATCCAGCTTGCTTTCCTCATTACAACTACATGGGTATTGTAACATACCTGGAGAATCATTTCAAAGTTAAATGACTGTCCATTCCAAAGAGTGAATTCACCACTTTGAGAGCCTGTTATTAGGCGCCTCCCATTAGGAGTCCACTAAATATGAAAGAAGAGTCAGAATACAGTGCCATTATCCGTGATGTTTTTTTATAACTCATACAAATGAAAATAACATAAACTTTTGATGAAGAATGAAATCATAAGTGAAACATCCTTGCAATATAAAAACATCAAAAGTGGAAAAAGACAATTAGATACAGAAACTAGAAACAAAGTCAGAAACTTCATTCTGATAAGACTTACCAAAACTCGATTAATTGAACACCGATTTTTGTTTAATGACGTATGAACAAACTTGGCAGTAAAACTAGTTGACGGGTTATCAGAATAAGCAACTGGGGGCAGCATCTGCACCACAATAATGGAGGGACATTAACCAAATCAGAAGCACATAAACTGAGGTTATAACTACATCAGTCAGGCATTTATTCAAGAGAAACGAAAAGAACAAGAACAAGAACAGTATTATGCACCGACATCAATAGCTGCAGCAGTAGTGGGCTGCAATGCTGTCCTGTCCCTAGATTCCTGCTGCCACATTCGATTCTGTATGAAAGTTGAAATAATATTATACAAAGCTCAACAAATGAGCAAGATTAGCAAAACCATAATATAAAAGAGATAAGGATCATCATTACCTGGATATATCGGACAACAGTGCTTGTATAATCAACTGCTCTCCTCTGGGTTAGCTTCCTCATTCTTTTTGCACCAAAACCATCACCGTGTGCTGCAACAAGTACGCATTAGTCCAAAAATATATTGGAACTATTAGAAAAGCAGATTCACAGTTTAACCATCATATAATAGGCTGCAAGAAAGACTACCAACGATGAAACTTGTTACATTTACCATAGAAATGCACCTAAGAAAATCAAAAGATTACCATCAAAAGAGGGAGGAGCAGAGGAGTGGTGGTAGTCAGGTGGATTGAGAGTGGTTGAAGAGGCAGAGGGTTGGCGCATCATCATCATGCCTTGCGGTGGAGGTGGCTGTTGTTGATACTGCATTTGTTGCTGCTGTTGTTCGTACATCATCCTTTCTACAAACCAAAACCAAATCCAAATCCAAATCCAAAATCAAACCCTAACCCTACTCCTAGTATCGCCTAACAGTCAATGATAAATGGGAAGATCGATGTAATCATAAGTTGGCGGGTTAAGAAACAATCGATTTGGGTTAGTGGAGAAGAAAAATGTAAGCCAATGAGCAAAAGTCATACATATCTACATATATAAAAGAATCGGGTGGATAGTCCGACCCGTATGTGCCAATGGTTTTAGGGCATAACATTTTGAGCTCCTTAAAAAATAACCACATGCCAGAAACCCCTCTGAATTATCAGAAAGATCAAATCTTGTAAGCTCTTCCCGCCTCCATTGACGCGGTAAGGACCTCTACTTTCTACTCTGTTCTGTTGAGAATATGGGATTTTGAGATCTCTCTTAAGTGTTGTTAATCATGCATGACAAAAGCTTTCTTCTTTTCTCTTTTTAATCATATTATCTTTGCCAAAGCTGAAATCTTTATCATGTTTGTGATCTGCACTCTCTTCCCTTTAGCTTACCATCAATCTTTCTACTGGAACCTTCTCTGAAACTTGGAGGTCATTACGAGATTCGTGTTTGACTGTTTGTTGTTTGTGCAAAAGGAGGACTATACAGAGTGAATCCACTTATATCCACATTTTAGATCCATGTGTTTCAGTGCATAATCTTTCTGTCAAATTTGGATTTTGGCATCTTTGTTTAGCTTCTAGTAAAGTGTTTCATGATTGGCGATCGCATCTCCGCAAGATAAACAACAGTTCTCGTGCATGTTTCCACTTCTATGGTCCTATAATGGCTGTATCTTAGCGAGTTTCTTTGTGTTGAATTGTAGGTGGCACTATTAAACTTTTCTCTCTCAATATCTCATTGTCTGAGTAAGTTCTTTCCAACAAAGTGTAACTGGATTGTCTTCTTGTGGCTATTGTGACTTGCATGCACTTCTTGTAGATCATTCCCAATATCTCAGTTCTTGTTAAGTCTTTGCTCACAAGTGAGGAAGGCAGTTGTCTAATGGCTACTTCTGCAAAAGTTCATGCTGTTGAAACTAGTAACGTCAATGGAGACTGGACAATTGTTGTACCTCGACGTGGCAAACAGAGAAGGAAATTACCTACAATCAGCAGTCTAGAAGAGCAACAGCAGGTGTGGGTTCCTACTGATATTGAATCTGATCAAGATAGACAATCAAAGCTGATGCAGAAGATGCAGATCTGTTTGAAGAAAGTTGAGAGCTCCCAATTCTATCACAACTTTGTGGAACAAATCCAAAATCAAGAAATTTTGGATTGCTTTAGCAGGGTTTTACGATCAGAATTGAAGATGGAGACGGTGATATATGGCATTGGCAGTATTGAATCATACGAAACCCCTCGACTTCAGCTTAGCCTTGCAATCTTGATGAAAAAAAAGTTCAGTTGGATTGGTGATATAGAGGTCTTTGATCCAATTCTTTCTGTAACAGAAACTGATGTCCTGAAAGCTCTCGGTTGCTCTGTTATGTCAATAAACGAGCAAGGTCGTCGTCTTGCTACGAAGCCAACACTTTTCTATATGCCTCATTGTGAGGCAGAGTTATACAACAACCTTTTGCAGGCAAACTGGAGAGCGGAACACTTGAATCACATTGTTTTGTTTGGAAACAGCTTTGAGGTGTATCAACAGTATTCGGAGTTCAGGAACTCAACCATTGTTGATTCAACAAATTATATTTCCGCTGCTCGAAAATTCACTGATGAATATGCTATCAGAACAGCATCAGAGGAATATTTTGCTGCTTTTCATGATTCAAGTTGGCATTTTTTCAGTCCTCAAACCGAGGAACACCTACAGTTGTTCAAAATTGATTGAGATGGTGTCTGTGCTTCAAGGACATTGTTTTGTTTGGAAACAGCTTTGAGGTGTATCGACAGTATTCAGAGTTCAGGAACTCAACCATTGTTGGTTCAACAAGTTACATTTCCGCTCGAAAATTCACTGATGAATATGCTATCAGAACAGAATCAGATGATTATTTTCTGCCTTTCATGATTCAACTTTCAAGTTGGCATTTTTTCAGTCCTCAAACCGAGGAACACCAACAGTTTGTCAAAGCTGATTGAGATGGTGTCTGTGCTTCAAGGACATTGTTTTGTTTGGAAACAGCTTAGAGGTGTATCGACATATGCTATCAGAACAGCATCAGATGATTATTTTGCCGCTTTTCATGATTCAAGTTGGCATTTTTTAAGTCCTCAAACCGAGGAACACCTGCAGTTGGTCAAAATTGATTGAGATGGTGTCTGTGCTTCAAAGCCACAACAATTTGTTGTACAAAAATTCTTTAAAAGAACATCCTTTTCAATCCCTGTAAAGTGACTTATAGTTCATGCTTAAACCAGCTTGCAGGCTATGTTTTATTCTCATTAGTTGCTATCCTATGTACAAGAACACAGTTGTATGATGTCGTTAATAGAACAAAACAAGCCAAAACTTGGGTCCTTATCCTCCCTCCAAACACATGAATTGTGTTAGAAAGAGTGGCAGATGATGAAGTCAAGAAAGGTAGGAGCCACTAACTTTGGAACATTGACTAAATCAACACTTATAATACTCAAAATAAATTGTAAATTTGTAACTTTGTAAGGTCCTTTAGTAATGATGGCCTTAGAAGCAAAGTATAAAGTAATCATGATGAAACCTAAAATGAATTGGTAAAACAACAAGCTTTAAACCTAACACTCAAGGATGACAAGTATATAATCACCTAAAATTTAGGTTAATGGAACCATTTAAACCCAAAAAAAAAAATCAAATTATGGTTATAAGTAGTTCTCAATCTGCTAATGAACCTAATTAATTGAAGTTCATTAGATTAAATATAACTATAAATGGACAATTTAAATAATATAAATTAACCAAATCCCATATTAAGTTCAATTCAAATTTAAAATCATGTTTGCTTGTCACATTTGCATTTGAAATTCAAACACGGTGCTCATAGCGGCGGCCATTTCTGACCTCAGCCCCACCGGCCACAACCTACCCTCCCTCCATTAAAGTCAACCATAAGAAATAAAATTCAATTAAGATAAAATAAAATTAAAAAGGGTCATGAGATAAATGATTATAATTAATTATCTTATTAAGTAATTACAATATTCTTAGCTTAGCATAGCATCCAGAATCAGCTCTTCTTTCTTCCACCATTTTCTCAACCTCCGAAACAGAGAAGCAACAGATAAAACAAGAAATATAAAAGAAAATGAATTTACAGATATATCAAAGCCATGTGTCTCTTTCATTCTCTTCAATCTCTCTCTAACTTTTCTGCTTTTTCCCTCACGAACCGTATTTCATTATCTAACAAAACAAACAGAGAAGTTCAGAAAAGAAAGGGAAGGTAGAGAACCAAGGTGTGTTTCAACAGAAAAAGCTAACGCCTTTAAACAAACCCTATTGCTCAAGAAATCTTTACCCTCCTTTCACCTCCTAATACACGCCAACTTTCAGCCCTCCACGGGGTTTTTCCTCCGATCGTTTTGTAATCGACGGTGAGAGTTCTCCTTCGTCTTTTTTGGGTGTTTTCTGAAGAACTGCTCGTTAAAGTTCCAATCTTTTGTGTAGTTTCTCGACCCTGATTTAAAGGGTAGGGATTGCTTTTGGTTTTCTTCCTTGAAAACCCGAATTTCTTGCGGTTTGAGTTGGTTTGGTGGTCTGGGCCGATGGCGGAGTTGGAAAATAATATGGAATTCCAGGGCAAAACGAAACCTGTCACCGGTTCCTCTCTGTTCAATCGATCTTTCACAATGCATGCTTCAGCCGTGAAACCCTGTTCCCAGTCTTCGTCAAGATCATACAATCCTTTTGAGTCAATGAAAGGTAAGGTCAAAAAACTCTGCAATTTGTTTGAATCACCAAAGTCCCCAACTTTAGTCCCCAATGAATCGCCACCCCCGTTGCAGACACAAACAAGCACCCTCAGCAACAAGCTTAGATCAATAAAATCAATGGGTCATGATTACAATCGGTTCTCTTTTACCTTTAACAACAGTGGACTCCGATTACCGGGTACTGAGGATCGAATTGTAGTTTACTTAACAAGTTTGCATGGTATTCGGAGGACTTTTGAGGACTGCTATTCTGTCAGGATGATCTTTAGGGGGTTTAGAGTGTGGATTGATGAAAGAGATGTGTCCATGGATTCAGCTTATAAAAAGGAATTGCAAGGTGTTTTGGGACAGAAGAATGTGAGCTTGCCACAGGTGTTTATCAGGGGAAATTATGTTGGTGGTGCCGATGTGATCAAGCTAATGTTTGAGACTGGTGAATTGGCTAAGGTTCTTGACAGGTTCCCAAGAAGAGAGCCTGGATTTGTGTGCGATGGATGTGGTGATGTGAGGTTCGTGCCATGTGGGAATTGTAGTGGAAGTAGGAAGGTGTTTGATGAAGACGAAGATGTGAGAAAGAGGTGTTTGGAATGCAATGAAAATGGTTTAATTCGGTGTCCAGATTGTTGCTCGTGAACTACCTTCAGCTTATGGCAAATAACTATAGAATTCAGCAAGCAACAAGCTTGCATGGTTTTAGGTTTTGATCTTCCTGATCTATTGTATTGAATGTGGATAATGTTTTAAGAGTTGAATTCAAAAAACTCTTTTGGGTTATGGACTTTTGTCATTTGCAAATTGTGCATCAGCTAGGTGACTGATGCTTGTTCTTGTATGGAGTTTATCATGATAATAATAGTCTGTGATGTCAAACACCTCTTTGGTTGAGGTGTTCTGGTTGTATTCTATGCAGGGAGATTGTTTCTCCTTATGGGAATGTAAATAACAAGTTTTTAATGTAACTAAAAGGAAGTTGCCATTGAGCAGATGATAGACTATGAAAAGCTTATATATGTTTTCTGCTCTAATCTTCTGCCCTCGATCATGTTAGAAAAATTATTCTCTTTTCTACTCATATTGTTCAATGCATGTGTAAAGGTTGTATGTATCCCTAGGTCAAATACTTAAGCAGAAATGCTGCCTAATGATATTTACATGTAACTAATCATGTTATATAAGATCTTACAGAAGAACTAAAAAGGTAATGCTGGATTCATATGATTATGACCATGGATGCCACTGTTATGGCAAACATTTTGCAGGCGGTGAGAGTTGTTGACGTTGATATTTATGAAATTAAAAACAAGTTCTTTTCTACTTTCTGCACTTGTAAAATTGACTAGGCGCCTGCATTTTTTGTACTAAAAAATAATGCTGGCAAGATAAGTGGACATGTCCATGCAGACCATTCTGCAATTCTGTATAAAGTCACTAGGGAGTTCAATCATCAAAACTAGGCATATCGTCCATAGAAGATGCCCTTAAATGTAGTTTTTTTTTTCCCTTCTCTTTTTCCCAGTTTAGGAAGGACTTACTGGTCAAAATTTAAGTTCAAGATAACCTTCCTTAGCCCAAGTCTCGTAGGATGTAAGCTCAGAATTTATTGAAAGAGTTTCGATCATTAGTAATAGTATGCTTTCCTCAACCTCCCTTGATTTACTCTGATAGACTCATCCTGTCGGCCAGCTATCTATTATGTGCAGATTCTGAAGGATATGTCAGGATTCATGAAAGTAGCTGGAAACAGATTGGTTATGCATATTCTTCTCGGAGACAAATCAGGAAACCAGAATCTCGTTGTCTGGTTCCTGTTATAACCT
>JANIPN010000005.1:2066572-2076880 GCA_027478595.1 Erythroxylum anguifugum
ACCAGTGAAACAATCGATGAACTTCAAGGCATTAAGCCTACGATTATATTTAAAATATGACCAAATAAATCTCTAAATAAGGCAGTATAATTGTCTGCAAAATAAACAACAAAAAGAACCACTAAAGACACTACTTATACTTCATCTTCGTCAAAAAAAATGAGCTGCTTGTTGTATACTGAGATACATTTTTTTAACCCCTTATTATTAATATTTGAGATTTTTTTCTCGTCCTTGCTGATTTACTTTTTGCAATTTTGGAGTTAGTAGGTAGTATATGTCTATTAGAATTTTTAACTTAATTAATTTTATAAATTATGTGTTTTATCTTGTTTATATTAATTGTTTTTATGATCATAATTTTGGAAAATTCTAATTAATGATAATGAGAAATTATGTATTTTTTATTAAATTAATATAATTGGAGTTTTTAACTTATAATTAATACCTGTGAATTGTGTGGTTGGTGATATGAAAGGAGACATGTTGTTTATGAGATGTGTGTAACATATAAATTAAATTCATGATGGACAGTTAAACTGAACAGAGGTCAAAAAATAACTACTAAGTGAAATGGTACACTCGTTTAAGTTAATGAAAATATACAAGTATTAACATGTATATAAATCTCTAAGATTAGCGAAGATGGTCATTAGGGAAATTTTGTTTCTTTTAGTCCACATTCAAATGATTCTTTTACCATCTTCTCCGCAGACCTAAGTGGATGACTTAAGTGGATGACAGACCTAAGTGGATGACTTAACTGGATCACTTAAGTGGATGACTTTGACATTCCAATTCTATATTTACGTACTCCACGATATAAAATTAAGTATTTATGTACTTGCAATTTTAATTATATTCTTATTTTAGATTAGTGCTTCCGTTAAGTTTATTGACGTGACTTGCCACGTGTTTTAGAAATCTTAACTATTAATACACGTCAGCCAAAATTGACACAACAAATAAAGATTAATGAAATGATATCATTTAATCACATAATTAAAACGACGTCATTGTTTAAAAATGACCTAAATCAGGTTACGCAAATCCAATGACATTACGTTTTGATTTCAGTTTTTTCTTTGTTTTCTTGACCCCCTCACTCTTTGATCTTCAAATTACGCATCTCCGACATCCTTACACTAAGGACATCAGAAGAATGAACTAAAAACAAAGAGTTTACTGCTTGAGGGCATCAGAAAAATACGAGAATAGTTTGTGGCATTAGAAAAATAAACAAAAAACAAAAAGAGTTGAGGGCACCAGGAGCTAGAATTGAAGAAAATTAAAAGTTGAATATTTTATTGTCGTTTTTTGGAAGTTTGGGCTAAAATTGAAAAAAAATAAAAGTTTGAACATTTTATTATTATTTTTTAAAGTTCAAGCTATAATTATAAAATTAACTAAAGTTTGAGATTTTTTATAAATATAAGAGGGAAAAGGAAACCGATTACATAACGACTCTCGGGAAACAGATTCCCGACATATCCTCTAGGAGGAGTACATCACACCCAATGGGTGGAATATCAAAATAAGTAGTATCGAGCGCAAAATGCTCAACATAGCTCGCGAGCCAGTCCACGTAGCGGTTCCTCTCACGATAGATGTAATGATCAACTACCGTCCAGTTCCGTGTAAACAGTTCGTGAATGCCTTGAACAATGGGTTATGGAACGAGGATCTACTGGCCGAGGAAGAGAGGAGTTGGATGGCAACAGTTGAGTCGATTTCCAGTTCAATCCGACGATACCCTAGAGTCCACGCGATCGTGAGCCCTGTAAACACTTCCCAAAGTTTCGCAGACACCGATGAGCATCAGCCTAGATTTTGGCTAAACCCACCAAGCCAATTACTTGGATTGTCTCTGAGGAGTCCATCAGTTGAAGCCGAGGAGGAGGACCGGGAACAAGCGCCATCAGTGTTCAGCTTGACCTCACCCGATAGGAAGTTTGCACCAGTCGATGAGGTGCTCGTGGCGTTGGGGATGGTTGTGATAAAATTGTTGAGCCAAGTGGTTGACTTGTGAACCTAACCTGTATAAGACAAAATAATGGAAATAGGTGAGGATGACCAAATAAATTGAATATCAAAAAGAGTCCCATTATGTCAAGTTTATAAGAACCAACAAGTTACGCCAAAAACAGTCGACCACCCTGATCTGAACACTCGTCTGTGGGCTTGGAGATTGGTATAGAGCCATTGGTGGAGAGGTAGAGTGAAAAAGTCCGAATTAACAATATGCGGCAGAAAGGAACTCCACACTTGTCGGGCTCTAGTGCAGTCTCATATCATATGAAGCGAGGATTCTTCAAATTCGCAGTGGTAACAAGACCCCTCCGTCGTGAGGTGTCTGCGAACCCTATGTTGGTTAGTCAGTAACCTGTCCTGAGCGAGAGGCCAGAGGAAGGACCGAATTCGTTGTGGGCCAGCCTAGTGCCAGATGACCTTCCAAAATTCAGGAACCCCGGTGTCCTCCTGATCCATAAGCATGGAGTAAGTAGAAGCCACAGTAAAATGTCCAGTGTCGGACAGACCCCAGGCAAGCTTATCCTGACCTAGAAAAGACCTCGGGGGGAACATTCCAGCTATTAAACGGCATATGTCCATCGCGAGGGAGCCTTGCAATGTGTCTCAATTCCAAGTACCTTTAGAGTTCACAAACGGATGGACACTTAACTATCAGGAGCAGGAGGGGTGGTAGCATGGTGAATGAGAGGTTCTACTCTCGCTACCCAAGGGTCCAACCAAAATCTAGTACGGACACCATCGCCAATCACCCATTTCATACCTTGAAGCACAATGTGCCAGGTGGACTTAATGCTTCTCCAAACCATAGAGGGGAAGATGGTAGACGTCAAAGTTGTATTTCGTTGAGAGAACACGGACCCATAGGGAAATTAATTCTTTTTTCTTTTTTAATTAATTCTTTTTGATATAACATATTTTTATATCGATATGATATACAGTAAAAATAAGTTTTTGGGTTATGTTCATATTAAAGGTATGATAAACCGATTATGCAGTCAATGACAGGAACATAGATTGTGAAGAAGTACTTGAATCCCGTAAAACTTGGTTATTGCACAGAAAGGTAAGAATGGTTAATCCATTCCAAAACAAGAATTCTCATATTTACCTCCAAGTCAGATTCATGTCAAAGCTGCGATAGCCAACGCTTGTAATATGTATACATCCAACTCCATAAAGTCCATCCATGGCAGAAATCGACTTGAACTACATATGGTTTTGAGAAAATGTTAAATTCAGTTCTTTTGCACGCAAGTTAATGTCTTTCTCGTCAAATCTCGTTTTACAAGACTGTATTTTTAATTTGATGAGGTGGGAATTTGGTTGTTTGTAGTTAAAGACCGGACCTTGAAAGATTTTCTGCCAAGGACAGCATAAGCACAAGCTGTCTTGTGTTGGAGAATCTAGGCAGAGAGATTCCTCGCTGCCATGAATGTCTTTGTCACCTTACCGGCAACTCTAGTTATCGCCTTTGCCATTCTCTGGCTTCACAACCCACCCAAACGTAAGTATCCTTTACTTTACGGGTTCTACTTGCACTACATGCAAATTCATTGCGGTGATGCTTCTTTTTTTTGGGGTTGTTTTAAGATTGGTTAAAGAGATCGTCGACGTTAAAATCAATGGAACTTGAGGCCGATTTGTTGGTAAAGAATGGATTTTTGTTCACCAGCGATGCTTCTCTACCTTTCGCCGATTCCATGGCCGTGCGAGGAGGCAGAATTCTCCGCCTTGGCAACTATTCCTCTCTTCAGGTTCACCATTTTCATGTTTCTGGTTACGTTCTTGATTCTTCTGTTTCCTTTCTTTTTTTAGTGTTTGCAGATTTTCTTAAATGTGGGCAATTGTTGTTTATGCTTGTCGTGTACTTAAATGCTCGGTCTTTTTGGTACTTTACTAAGTGAAAACCAATTTTCAGGATTTGGTGGGACATGGAACTAAAGTGTTGAATCTTGAAGGAAAAGTTGTGGTTCCTGGATTTATTGATTCCCATGTCCACTTGATTTCTGGTGGGCTTCAGGTATATATAGTTCAGATGCCTTTGATCTGCCATTCTCTTTAATATTGCTCGAGAACATGATCTGTGAATATTTTTCTTCCACCTTTTCTTTTGGTGGGAGAGTTTACCGATAAGTTTTGAAGGAAAAGTTGTGTTGTTTCTTCTAATTTTTGAGTTTATTACTATATTGTTTAAATGGAACAGATGGCGCAAGTGGAGCTACATAGTGTAAGACAGAAAGATGAGTTTGTGAGGAGGGTCAAAGAAGCAGTAAACAGTAACCTCACAGCTCTTTTATGTGAATGTATTTTGTATAGTTATCATGTTGTTTCTGGAACGTTAGTTTTCACTGTCATTGCAGATCACTCTTGTTCAAATATCAACATGTTGGGACATTCAGTAGGATATTGCTGATAGTTACTCTTTGCTTATGCTGACAATAAAGATTGACTATACCATCTACAATTAAATGTCCCCGTGATTAGGCTTTCGAACTTATTGGCTTTGATATTAAGCCTGATAATAAGCCCTCTACATGTTTAAAGGTGCATGAATCACTTATTAGTCATAAACCACGAATACGTTATTTGAAAGAAAAAAAGTTTCTGTTGATTATTATAGTTCAGTCATGGATGTTTTGAGTGTTGCAACCAATTTTCATGTATAAAACCTTTCTCAGATTTGAAACACGGTTCCTGGGTGTTGGGTGGTGGATGGAATAATGATCTGTGGGGAGGAGAATTACCAATGGCTTCTTGGGTTGATGATATTACACCAGACAATCCTGTAGGAGGCATTTAACTTATATGAAGACTTGCTGCCTTTATAATTTTAGGTTTCGCTATCTTAAGTTGGTTAATAAGGTCATCTTGCTGTCCAGGTTTGGTTGAGTAGGACGGATGGCCATATGGGCTTGGCTAATTCGCTGGCACTAAAGATCGCTGGGATCAATTCATTATCTGAAAATCCAGATGGTGGAACTATTATGAGATCTGCTCAAGGAGGTGATGGCTTTATGTTTTAATTACCAACCGTTTAGTCAATCCTTGTCCCGGATTGCACAATTACTTCTTCTGCATGATTACTGCACGTTGATGGTCACAGAATCCAGTATGCTTACACTACTTCAATCTAAAATTAGATTTCATAACCATCATCATGCAGAACCTACCGGATTGTTAATCGATGTTGCCATGAAATTGATCCTTCCTTGGATTCCGGAGGTTTCAATTGATGAAAGAAGGGAAGCCTTGCTTAGAGCTACCAAGCTTGCCTTAATGAGGGGTGTGACTACTGTTGTTGATTTTGGAAGGTACTTTCCTGGGTCACCGACAGAGCATTCTTGGGAAGATCTTTCAGGTTTCCTTTCACTATTTTGATGATGTTGTATTTTGTTTGAAATGTATCAATTTATTTCCATTTTGGAATATACTTCTAGTGATAAATTTAATGATGATAACATATATGAATTACATAAAATTGAAGTTGAGATTTTAAAGAGAGCCAGCCTTTGTGCTGTTCTATAAGGCAATGTCCATCAAACTTAAATTTGACTTTTATTGCTTGGCTCAGTTTCATCTGGGAAAAACCTGAAGATGATTAATTTTTTAGGTTCCAAGGTTTTGTCCCTTTCTTTTCCAGCTTACACAGAAACACAGAAGTTCTCTTTAAACAATACTGAATATGGTTCCTAAAAAGAAGCTGCTGCCATACAATATGTGCATATTCATCTTTGATTATTACTCTTTTTGATACTTCCACAGATGTGTATCAATGGGCCGATACCTCGGGAAAAATGAAGTTCAGGGTTTGCTTATTTTTTCCAATGGAAACATGGCCACGATTACTCGTAAGATTTCTTGAATTTCCTGTGATATTATGATATCTAATCATTAACCTTTAAGATGAGTGTTCAAATATTTGTTACCTTATTAGTTTTGTAAGATATGGTTATCCTTCTGCGTTTTATTTCTTGTCAAGGCACTTGACAAAATCTTGTAAACTTTCCCAGGATCTCAAGAAAACAGGCCATGCACTGAGTAACTGGATTTACTTGGGTGGTGTTAAGGCATTTGCTGATGGATCTTTAGGTTCCAACAGTGCACTTTTTTATGAGGTTAGGGCCAATGTGCCTACGACATCTATAGATCAATTAAGTACTAGGTTTAGATTATTGAGTGGTTCAAACATTTGTATCTGACTCAATGGATAGGCTTTATAGCTCCACACCAGGTTCAATTTATGCATCTGTTTGTGGCTGTAACTTCAACCAGCTTTCCTTTTTATTCTTCTGTTTCCTTTACATTTTGCCAAATAACTTGTTTGCCTTTTTCACAGCCATACCTTGATGAGCCTCACAATTACGGCTTACAAGTGACAGATCGTGAAGTGCTTCTCAATATGACTGCAGCATCAGACAGATCTGGACTTCAGGTTCAATCTTATCTTATTCCAGGGCTTTCATTGAACTACATACGTTTGCAAACTATATCATAAATTTTGTGAGATTGTTTGGTACATCTCTATTGGTCTGTAAGCTTTGCCTTAAGTTTGTTTCAGGTTGCTATCCATGCTATTGGTGATAAAGCAAATGATGTGGTCCTCGATATCTATAAATCTGTTGTTTCAACTAATGGAGGGAGGGATAGAAGATTTAGGGTAAAGCTCAATGCTCTTAATGTAAAATGGACAACATTTCTTGTCCCTTCTGAATCAGAACTTTAGTTTCAGTAGTTATTATCTTTGTACTTTGATTTTCCTGATGGAGAAAAATGCTTGCTCTCAGATCGAGCATGCCCAGCATTTAGCAAGTGGAACAGTTGGCCGATTTGGCGAGCAAGGGATTTTCGCTTCAGTACAGGTTCTTTAAACCTGAGCCATTTCTTCAGAAATGCCATCTTAACTTGTGACAGTTTGTGGGGATAATGAATTGGATCCAAGCTTTCATTCTTGGTGTCCTCAAATTCTTAACAGCTTGATATATTTAGTGAACACTTTGAACTTATTCTCTCCTTTTCAATGCTATATTTCGTGGAATTCTGATATATACAAAGTTTTAGAAAGAAGAGCTTAACAAAAACTTACTGGACTAGCCAGAAAAGAAAATGAGAATAAGATAAGAGAAAGATTGACTGTTCTCTGTATCATATCTGTACCAAAGTCAAGGCTGTGTATTGACTCTATATCGTGTTTATGTCATCCTCTTAATCATGCCTATCTAAGCCTTAAAAAGCCATTTTTTCCTCTACTTATCCTGATCATAGGATAAAATAATGTTCCCTTTCATTTACTGTTTCTTAGCATGCATACTGTTTGTTATGCGCAGCCCCAGCATCTCCTGGATGATGCTGATTCTGCTGAGAAGAAGCTTGGGTTGGATAGAGCGTTAGGGGAATCTTATCTGTTTGATTCACTTTTAGCTAGCAATGCTCAATTGGCACTGGGTTCAGACTGGCCGGTATGGTTTGAGCATTGATCAGCTTTTGAAATAACTGATGGCTTAGCTTAAAGTGCCAGAATCACACATGGAGAGTGTTGCTACAGGTTGCAGATATCAATCCATTACAAAGCATCCAAACAGCGATGAAAAGAATACCTCCGGGTTGGGAAACTCCGTGGATTCCTTCCGAACGCCTGCTACTGAAGGACGCGTTAATAGCGTAAGCTGAATACCTTTCAAGTGAAATGTTTCCCTGGAAAAGGAAAAAATAATCTTCTGTCATTTTCTTTTCTTGTTTTTGCTACACCATCGTTAGTGTTTGCTTATCCATGCTAAGTCTCTGCTGTGTCCATGGCAATTGGGGGGCAGGCACACTATTTCGGCTGCTCGTTCGTGCTTTCTTGATCACGAATTGGGTTCATTGTCTCCTGGGAAACTGGCAGACTTTGTGGTCTTATCTACCAGTTCTTGGGATGAATTTTCAGCAGAAGGATCTGCAGATGTTGAGGCAACTTATGTTGCTGGTGAACAGGCCTATCCTTGAGACAACCCCAAGAAGAATCCAAACTACTTGGTACGGAGTCCCTGCTACCATTGGAAAAAGGCTTCAGGCAACGTGGTATGGAGTTTTTGTTTCATTGGAAAAAGGCTCCAGGCAGCTTGGAATGAACTGTACATATAAAACCATGGAGCAGCATAAAGCAACTACTCAACTCTAGTTAATATGATGCATTTTCGTGATTATTTTCAGTGTATTGTGCTTCCAACTAGTGCTAAAATAATCTGATTGCTGAGAACTCAATCCCAATCACATAATAAAATTTGTGGCTTTCTTTTTGTAGTTATGTTACTTTTCAAGCTATTTTCCTTAAAAATCCTTATGGCTCCAATCACGTTATTTGAAACTCAGTCAAATAATGTGATTGGAGGTTTGAGTGAATTAATTCAAGTCAATTTAATTCGATTCTTTAGAATCTTAATTTAATCTAATTAGATTGGATCGGCCAATTTGACATAAAATTTGAAAAAATTCATACTCAGACTCATTTATTGAAGTTCAATCAAATTAGAACTCAGACTTGTTAAACTTTTCTCGGATTAAAATGACTGAATATGAGTCATTGTCATTCCTAATCGAAAGAAAGCATATGTCTTTTCTTCTTCTTCTGTAGTATGGAAAAAACAAATCCAAATCTTGTAGGGGTTGATAGGAACAACCGGCCGCCACAACCACCACAAGCAGATCTGGACATGCTCTGTTCATCAAAGACCGATTATTTCCACTTGTACTCTTCTCATTGGTTCACTGTCAGCTAGAGGGATATTTGCTCATGTCAGATATGAAAAATATCCAGATTCTTCATCATCTTGTGAGAGCGAAAGATGATCTTCAAAAAAAACTCAACCTTTCTGATTAAATAATTATCTAAATTTCAAGACAACACCTTTTCCAAGTTGTTGAGATCTTTTTCTGTCCGTCCAATATATATATAATAATCAACAAAATCAATAAAATCTCTCGTTTACATTTCTTCTTCAAAATTGGTGATGATGAGTTCGTTGACTGCACAATCGTCATCTTCGTTGACATCTCCATGGACGATCCCGAGGTCTTCTTTCTTAAAGGCCATTCCTTTTCCTTCCAAGCCGTCGGTCAGCTGCCGCCGGGCAGTTCTCAAGGTCTGCTGTGGCGGCGGCGATTCCCGGACTCCATTCTCAGCCGCCGAGCTCAAGTTGGTATTGCATGACGCATTGGATTCTTATGGAATCGACACCACGCATGCCAGAGTACAGTTCTTTCAATTCATCTTTTTTTTCATCACTTTGTCACCTACCCTTTTCTTTCTTCTTTTCAAATTGTATGAAAGTTTTGATCTTTTGATGGATGAACATGTCAAATTTGTGGTGCCCATTTAGGATTCATGAGTTTGATTCATGGTGCAGGACGGCAGGAGGGGGTTTTTGTCACAAATTCAGAATTTTTCTGATGTTGAGAGGGAAACGAGCATTAGCATCAATAGGTATGTTGATTTGGGGAAAACAGCTCTGTATGTAGCAGCTGAAGATGACTCCTTAATATCACACTCCTCAGTGCCCCTCCCTGTTGATGATTTTATTGAAAGATTGGATGATCTTTCTATGGGTTACTGCACCAATAACGCCTCATCTTTTTACTCTTCACCTGAGAATTTCCTGGATAGTTTAGAGAGATATTTGTATGTCAAGAAGGTATGTCTCTAGCTAAATGAGTTGAGAATTGAAAGTGGTAGTACTGACGTTTCTTCTCTGAGTAGCATAATCGATTTACTTCTCTAGGGAGTGGTCTAAGCTATTTTGAATCATTTAAAGAGTATATGAGCAATGAAACTTCAGTTCTATGTTATTGATTGTTTGATTTGTGAACAAGTTTCTCTACGACAGAATGTTTGATCCAAGCATGGTCTTCCATAACTTTGGATGTCTAGTAAAAATCCGGTGACTCTCTTCATTTTGGTGTAATGGTTTTTTCTCTTCAGGGTTTCCGGAGGAGCAGTGGGAGGAACCAATTGGAGCCACGAGCTCTGTATCTTCACTCTGTATGGGATTCTTCCTTGAGCTTGAAAAGTTGGAAACTCATCGTGAAAGTTCCTGTTATAATAGTGTCGATGTTCTAAGTTTATTTTACTTGCATTACATTGTGCAGGTTCTTACATATTGATCTGGTTCAGCAGTTATGCTTTAACTTCTATACTCCAAAATCCATAAAATGCTGCGCTTATGGGGTTTGATTGTGAGATATATTTTCCTCATGATCTTCATGGTCTACCCAGAGGATACCACAAGCTGAAAAGCAAGGAGT
>JANIPN010000005.1:2090237-2108894 GCA_027478595.1 Erythroxylum anguifugum
TTAATGGTTTTCTCTTTCAATATCTGACAATAATACTTAAGAAGAATCCATAAATTTACATGAAGAGAAAAAAAAAAACGTAGTTGAAGAAGAAAGTTCAGGATTTTAAATTTTCTTGGTCCAAGCAGTCCAGGATTTAATGTTTTCTCATCATTACAATTTGCTTTAATGAATTTGGGGTCCAAGAAAATAATTTTTTGGGTATATTTTTTCATTCTTTCTTCAATCCTAGCTAAAATGGCAAAAATGTGTATTATGGTGTCTTATTTATTACATTTAATTTACTGGGATAATTTGCCATGTATTGAATAGTGTTTTTTGAATAATGATTTTGATCAATGAAAAAATCTAATTAATTTGGCCAGTTCAATCATAAAAATTTTATACCGTCTAATTTTTAAGGTTTATTTTCAAATTTTAGGTTCGATTTACTTTAATAACTCTTGTTGTTAAAAATCGATCAATCTATAAATTAATCGGTTAATTTTTGTAAATTATTAAGTTTCTATAAACTAAAATAAATCAATTAATTTTTATTTTATAAATTTTTTTAATTAAACTTCAAAATTTTCGACGAATAAAGACAATGATATTTTAAATTATTTAATTTTATTTAATATTTATGAATTCTAACTTCTTAATATTCACAATATTAATTTATTTTTCAAAATGTATTTTACCCGATAAATGGCATTCATGATTCCATTATATATCTTAATTTGTTGAAGCACTACCTCTTTGTAAAAATGAAAACAAATGGCTTAATTGCATTTAATGTCTTCTATTTGATATTTGCATTGGCCTCATAATATACAATTTCATATTGTTTTTCGAACATTAATTAAGATAGGTGGATTATGAATATATCATTAATTTCCCCAGATATTCATGCATCTTAACTCATACAAATGGATATGATTATGGATTCCATATACAGATTTGAAGAGAAAAAAATATCATAAAAGACGAAATTAATTTAAAAATTATATATCTCATCACTTGAATTACTTGACAAAAAAATTATATGGTATTAAAAATTATGAAAACCAATCTTTTATTAATTTGTTTTAACATAGACTATTACATGGCAATGCATGTGAAATTATGATTCAAGTATTCAAATCTGACCAACTTGAATTTAAGCTCGAGTTCTACCATTCCTGATGAATTAGTTGGACTCTAATGGATAGCCTCAAAGCTTTTTTGGACCACGAGCCTGGACCGGCCATTGTCAACTTTGAGAATGTCAGGATCCTCTGTCTTCTACTCTGTCTAATTGAATCTCAGCCATTTATTTATATGAGACTCACACAGATAAATGACTGAAATTTAAGGAGATTGGGTAGAGTCCCACCCTGAGACTATGTTCCAAAGTAGTTAATGGTCAGTGTAAGTCATGTATCCTGTCATTGTCTGAAGGTAGAATAAGTTAACTGGATAATATTAGTTCATCAGTTTTTCCTGGGCATCAACATCAGTTTGCTGTAACGAGTACGAAGCCATATTTCTTTATTCGTGATGATCAAAATTCCACATGATCCAAGAACATGAAGACACATGAGAATTCAGAAACTTTCTTGTTAAATCCGCTTCATGATAATCTCAAAGAAGTTTATCCCTGAAGCTTTTGGTGATTATTGGTCTGCACACATCGGTAGGTAACTAAGAAGACTAGCATAATTCAGCTCTACCCTCCATGTTCTCCATCTCTAACTTCATGGCATCAAGCAGTTCCTCAGAAGTTTGCAACACAGACACAGACAAATCACAAACTCAGTCTCAGTCAACCTCATGGATTGAGAAACTACCGCGTGAAGTTTACTTTGATGTTCTCTCAAGACTGCCCTTCTCATCACTCCTCGAAAGCAAGCTTGTATCCAAGCGTTGGCATGCATCAGTGAAAGATCCAGGTTTCGGTAACGTGCACGCCGTGCGAGCATCTGAGAACAATCTCTGCATCTTGTTCTTCTTTGACTGGCCAACAAGCAAGCTTTACCTCGTAAACTTCGACCAGAGGAAGAATGGTGGTGCTTTGGAGACTCCAAAGATCCTTAAGAACCCGTTTGGCCCTGCATTACCTGACTTTGAGTTGGTTGGCTCTTGCAATGGATTGATATGTCTCTACAACATCGAATCTGATGATCAACTTTTCGTATATAATCCCTTTGCTACTGGCTATAGGATGCTTCCTAGAATGAATTCTCATTCAGATTCAAGAATTTCAAGGGTGGTTTTCGGATTCGGGTTTCATCCAAATACCAAGGAGTACAAGGTGATAAGGATAGTTTACTATGCACAATTCAAGTATGACTTTGCTGGGGCTGTCCCTGAGGCTTTTGTGCTTAGTTTCATCAATCCCACATGGAGAAACATTGGAATAATACCTCATATGCTCATAGGCCCAACATCAGAGGCACTTGTTAATGGAAAGCTACATTGGTTCGCTATAAAAGGAGAAACAAGTTACAGAGATATAGTATCATTTGACATTGAAACAGAAGAGTTTCAATTAGTTCCACAACCAGACTATGACATTGCGAACCCCAGAGATATTCAGCTTGTAACTTTACGTGGTTGCCTTTCGGTAATTGTTGCAAATGAGATATGGGTGATGAAGAATTACAATGTGCAGGACTCATGGAGCAAAGAAATCATAATTGGTGATTATGTGCCTCCAAGCTATAGGTTGGACATGGCTCCTCCTTTCCGACGTAAGAAGAACGGCTATCAAGGAAAAGCTTTGAGAGTCTTGTGTGCTTTGGAAAATGGAGAAATTTTATATCTGTATCACAGGAGATGTCTGGTGTCTTACAATCCAGTTTCTCAGGAATTCAAGGATCATAACATCCAGGGGCTCCCGATTGAATTCCAAGCGATCGTTCATGCAAGCAGCGTTATTTCAGTCAACACAGTCCTAGGCGAAGCATAAATGGTAGAAAGCAATGCCTCAGTAGAAGTACTTGTGGAATAACCCCTCATCTCTGTTTTTAAATACGTGCTGATGGTTGATTTTGATGATCAGGTCTGTTCATGATGTAGTATATCAATAGTGATGAACACAAGCTTTTTTTTCTTCTTTTGTACTCAAGAAATTGGTTCTCCTGCACAGAACATGAACCAATTTCTCCTATCGTGCAATCTACAAGAAAATTAAATCAAACTTATCTTTTAAGTTCAGGCCAAAGAGGCGAACCAAATTTGAAATTGCAAACCAAAGACAAGAGTTCATCTCTTCAATTGCAATCATCACCATGAGAATCATTATAAGTGATGTCTCAATTATTAATCGCAATAATACACACAATCAATAAACATACTTTAGCACTTACTTTTGAGTCGCAAACTAAATGCATACAAGCTTATAAGAACTTGCTTCAGTTTCTCCTTAACCTCTGGATCAATCAAATTGCCATCACTATCAAATTTTGGTGGAGAGGCAAACGCATTCAGGAAGAATTCGGGCTTGTTGATGAAATGCAGGTCAAGATAAACACCAATTTGGCGAAGATGATACTGTGATCGTCCACCACCAAAGCCACCTCCGGCACTTACTATAGCAGCAGGTTTATCTGCCCAACAATTTGGTGGTCGAGATGCCCAATCGATCGCATTCTTCAAAGGAGCTAAAAATTGAATGAAAAAGAAGAACAAAATACATGAAGTAACTTCACTGAACCTAGTAGGAACTGTAACCAAGTAACACCAAAGCTTTTTAACTTTTTAGATATTTAGTTTTAAGTGTGATGGTTTAGTTTAAGATTCCTAAATCTAAACCTGAAAAAACTTATCTATCTAGATCAATTGCTAGAAGGCAATTTCTCAGTTTTTGGCTACATCTTTATTGCCAGTAGGCACAAAGACCTACTTTCTGAATTTCAGGATAGGGCTGCTATACCCTATCATATATGAACATAATTTGACACCCAACTTCTAATTCACAGCATCTGCAGTACCGAAAAATTTGCATTTTGTTGCCACCAAAATTTCTTACACGATTTGGGCACTAAACGGTCAAAATTTTCCGAGCATTTTACGGCAAAATCATGCTTATGTCTTCGCAAGACTTCCAAGAAGCTACCTTTGACTATAAAATGAGTGCATTTATCAGCTAATAATAACAATATAGCAGCTTTCTAATAGAGTTTCCTCTGTATCTGCATTCGCTCGAACTAATGAGCGTACATGAGAGACCACTATATGATGTGTAAGCCAAGTCTAATTAGTCTATAATTAACGGGAAAATGACCGTAATCGTGGCTTTGTACCAAGTGTATATACAAATATGAAGATAGATCATAAAGCAAAAGACTACCAGTAACAGAGTAATTGTACTCGGGGGACGCGAAGAGGACACTGTCAGCTTCAAGAATCCTTTTCCTGAAAGCTTCAACAACTGGTGGAAATGTACCCCCAACTTCAAGATCCGTATTCAACATTGGCAATGGAGATATGTCTATGTCTTCAATTTGCAGACCCTGTACTGAATCTTTGCTCAGCTCAATCGCTGCAAAAAGCACACCAAACCCACATACCGAATCAACTCACAGAATAAGTAAAGATCTCAATTTTATTAACCACCCATTGACAGAACCCCAAAACAAGGTTTCAATCTTTAGCTTCAGGGACATATTCGGTGTTCAAAATGCATCAAAAGAAAGAACAAAGACGCAGTCTTTACACATTCATGAGACGGTTTCTGAGGAGGAAAGATACCAGAGCGAAGGAGGCCATGATTGAAAGAGCCTTTGCGAAGAGACCCACAAACGGCTGCCACTTTAATCACTGGTTTTACAGCTAGCGCCTCCATATTCTCTTGTGCTTGGACTCTGCAGTTTGATGGGATACAAGGTGGCGTTAGAGAAGGGAGCAGATCCTTAATCCTGTGCCATCCGTCTTCATTCACACATTCATATCCTCCGATTAATCATTTTCTATCCTATTCTATTAAATTATATACACATTTATATGAGTTCGAAATAAATATGCGGATGAAGTGTTTGGACAAAAGTGAGTAGAATAGGGTTGGCAAAGAGCGGAACAGAGGATCTTCCCCGTAAGAAAATGAAATTGGTTATATATACGAGACAAAAGTATAGGACGACCAGACTGGTCCCACTACACATCCTTGAATTGTTTGTTAAAACATAAAAGATTTTATTATCAAAAAGGACAAAAAAGTTTGAATCTTTATTGTCCAGCTTCGTCATTTATCCTTTTTCTGTTGTTTGACTAAACTCTTCATCACATTAGGCTGAAATGTAGCTATAAATTAAAGAAAGATAACACATGAGGTTACATTTCACTTTACTTGATACTATACTTGTTCTAGTTAGTTAAACAGCATTACAAAGTTCAATAGTTACGATTAATAATGTGAATACTGTATAAATTCATGACTGCAATATTACAGAAAAACACGATTATGACTTTGCTAATGTTTATTATGGTTGTGTTCACATCTTCGTTTCATGGTTTTGATCAATATGGTCTTCTCAGCTTGATTTTCTCTTAATAGCTCAAGATTAGACGCCTTGAAGTCAGGCAATCAAATCAAAAGGAAAGAAAAAAAAGTTAGGTAAACATGATTAATGTTTCACTTTTTGTGATTTTCGAGAAAGTACGAACATAATTGCGTTAAAAATAAACAAGTGAAATGGTGATAAACTTCGAGATTTTTTTTTTTTTGAATAAACTTCGAGATTTTGAGTTATTTCTTTCCCGTAATTGTCAGAAACTATAAATGAGCGGTTTGTACACAAGTGTAACGCCATTTGTACACAAGTGTAACGCCAAATCGATTAAAGAACCAAACTTTTCTGCCAAAAACGGGCACTGGACCAAAGAGACACTGGAAAGCACAGAACTTTCTTTCTTGTCTCCGATCAAAACTCAAGATTTTCGAAGAAAACTAGGAAAGCTGTCTTCGTTTCTCTGTTCCCCACGTCACGGTACATCCCATGTTTCTCTTTCTCTCTCTGCCACCTTCTTTCTATCGTCTCTATATGTATACATATCTATAATCCTTCAAGACTGTGAATGTGAGTGTATTTAATGCTGAAGCTTCTAGCTGCATTCAATGTCTAGAACCGTACATTGGATATTTTTGTGTGTGATATGTGTTTTCTAATCGCATCTGCGAAGCAAGGCCCCCGCTTACCAGTTTTCATATCTCTGGTTTTCATTCTTTTTGAATGTGTTGGTCAGTGTCTTGGCAACCCCATTTCCGTTTTCAAGGTTCCATCTTTTTCCTGGAATTTTCTTTTCATTTCATGGTACGTTTGTTTGGGAATTGATTTTTCTGTTTCTTGGTGTTGTTGTCGTTGTGCTTGACCCTTCAATCATTTTTTCTTTCTCTTCCTCTTGTACTTCTTTGTTTTTTTTTTCTCTCTGCAAATGATGTGAACAGACTGTGATTGTTATAAGTTTGTCTTTTTCTTTATTTCTTTGGTAAGGTGTGAAACTTTTTCATTGATTTGACATGTTCACCGTGTTCTTAATCGCGTTGTTATTTGAAAGTATGAATACTTGTGCAGCTTTCATTGAATTGTCTGTTAATATGGCTGTTGAATTGGATTCCTTTGATCCAATACTTGGATGTGATATTGAACAAAATTTCCCTTTTCTTTTCTTGTTTCCTTTTAGTTTCTGGAAATGATTTTTTTTAAGAAAACTACTATAGCATCTTGCATCTTCACAGAGTAGATTGCAGGGTTTTGAAGTAACTTAGTTTCTTGTTAATTTGGAGTTATCTGAATTGGCATTGGTTGAAGATTATCTGCATTGATTTTACTGATTCAGCACCAGAGATTATATTTATCTGGATATTGCCTAATGGTAAGCTGGAAGTCTATATTTTTATCATTTAAATCCAGCATCTAGCATTGAATTTGAATCCATGAATGTTGTTCTGGGATGAAATGACTCATCATTTATTCTTATAGGGTGACTTGCAGACAGGATATTCGAGGGAACTCGGAGAATCTGATCAATCAATATTCGGTAAGGGACAGAATAATGGGACGAGGCTCACCGTTTTTGCTGATTCTCTTGGCTCTCGGTTTTTTCTTTGCTACCTACAACTTGGTCACCATGATAATGCACAACAGAGCTAGGATGCATGATAATTCTGAGATGTGGATTGATCCCATTGTTGAAATGCCTCAACATGCAAAAGAACCGAAGAAACTCAAAATGCCCTTCCATGTGGCCTTAACAGCAACTGATGCTGCATATAGCAAGTGGCAATGTCGCATTATGTACTACTGGTATAAGAAGAAGAAAGACCTTTACGGGTCTGATATGGGAGGATTTACACGAATTTTGCACTCAGGAAAACCAGACGACTTGATTGATGAGATTCCTACTTTTGTTGTTGATCCTCTTCCAGCAGGCATGGACAAGGTGAATTCCCCTTCGCTCTTTTTCTTTTACTTGTTAATCCAAGGATTTTCTGCAGTACCACTTATTCTTCGCCAAGAAATCTTAGGCCAACTAATTTGGAATGTCTAGTTTTCTAAAAGGAGGGATTGACTTGTGAGCACTCAGGAAATTGCTAATCGTGCTCCTAATTACCACATGCTTGCAACTGAATTCTGGAGTCTACTCATGATTGCTTATTATGTGATTCACATGTTTTTCAGTACTTCTACATTATTTGTAAATTTGTTGAATGAGCTTAGCTTCATGATGTTTCCTCTGACATGATTTTCAAACCAGGGATATGTCGTCCTAAACAGACCTTATGCTTTTGTTCAATGGCTGGAAAGGGCTAATATTGAGGAAGAGTGAGTTTTTCGATTTTAAATGATCTAGACTTTGACACTCATTTCACTTCCATTCTTTATTAAAACTTCTGCAAATGTTAACGTTTGCAGATTCATACTTATGGCAGAACCTGATCATATATTTCTAGGGCCCCTTCCAAATTTGGGACATGGGATTCATCCAGCTGCTTTCCACTTTTTCTACATCAAACCTGCTGAAAATGAAAAAATCATAAGAAAATATTTTCCAGCGGAGAATGGTCCGGTGACGGATGTTGATCCTATTGGCAATTCTCCTGTTATAATCAAGAAGGTAAAAACTCTTCTGATTCCATTACCATACCTTCATAAATTTAAAATTTCTTCTGATTATATGACCAATAAATTGATCTGGTGCAATTGAACTTATCCTACTTGTCATCCTCATTTCTGTTATTGTTCGACGCAATTTATTCGTTGTTCTGTTTCTTGTATCCATAATTATCTGCCACAACTTGTTCTACTTGATTGAAGATTTACTAGTTAGAAATCTTCTGTTCAGGAATTGCTAGAAAAGATCTCTCCTACATGGATGAATGTTTCGCTGAGTATGAAACATGATCCTGAGACTGACAAAGTTTTTGGATGGGTGCTAGAAATGTATGTGTAGTTGTGTAAGTGTCCATCTACATATTTCAAACTCACTCTAAGGATTTTTTAACACTAATGTTTTCCTTTGAACTAAGGTACGCATATGCTGTTGCATCGGCTTTACATGGCGTCCAACACATTCTTCGGAAGGACTTTATGTTGCAGGTTTGATCTGAGTCACATTTTATGTGTAGTTATCAATATCTTATCCTTTTTACTTTCTGGTTTTGATACCTTAACATGACACACTCTAAAAAGTTCCATCTTGCCAAAATTTGCAGCCTCCATTTGACGGGGATACTAGGGGGAAGTTTATTCTACATTACACTTATGGAAATGACTTTGACTTGCAGGTAACCTATACTCTTCCATTGTACTCCTGAATTCTTCTGCTTTTAATTAAAATCCTGCATCTGTGACTACTTTCTTAATTTTGCCTCGTCTCATGTTCAGGGCAATCTTATGTATGGTAAAGTTGGACAGTGGCGGTTTGATAAGAGATCCTATCTACATGGACCTCCACCGAAGAACCTCTCATTGCCTCCTCCAGGTGTTCCTGAAAGTGTGGTATGTCTTAGCAAAACATGAATATGCAGCACTGGTTTTGCAACTTCTGCTAGTTCTGCAGAAGATAAATTTCTTTTTATTTTTTATTTCCGTTTTTCACAATTCTCTATCCTATTTGATGTGTTCTTTCAATATAATCTGCAGGTCACCCTTATTAAGTTGTTGAATGAAGCTACCGCTAATATTCCCAATTGGGACACCCAATAGATACATCCTGTGGTCATGGTTGATAAAAAGTTGGAACACTCAAATATAGATGCAAGCTGTGCTCATAGTTGAGGAACTCCAAAACCTGATAGATCTTTGGACTTTGATCCAGCTGTTGTTTAGAATGATAGGTGTTTACAGAAATTCAGGTTCTTATCTCTACTACAAGTATAGAATAATCTTAGTTGAGATTTTGGAATTTACTTATAATTCTCAAAAGGCAATGGCTGTAGATTTTGATCTTGTGACTCTGAAATTAAAGAAAAATACAGAACTATCATAATCAATAGGGTTTATGTTTATTAGTACTTTCAGTTCTGATTGTTGAATTAAAGTGTTGTTAACATCCTGGAGAAGGTTACTTTTGAGGACCAAGCAAGCATAAGAAACATTTTTGACAGGCCATTAGAGTTTTACATGATATAGAACCACAAGATCTAGAAAAGGGTTTTAAGAATATCCTAAAGGAGATTAAATTTCAGTAAAAAAAGTTTCCTGACAGGTGAAATCTAAACACAGAAAACTGCTGATGATAGAGTGACATCAGAACTTGTAGATAGTTTTTGCACATACAAATGCTTAATGTGCTGCTGCCGGTCAAAAGAAGAAAGACCAATCACACATGAAAGAAAACACGTGAAGTGACTTTCCTTAGAACCGATGGAAAAGAACAAAAAAGTGTAAAACGGTTCACAGGGGAAGGATTATTGGGACAGGAGAGTGAAAAAGCCTGCAAATGTCTCTGTTCATTCACGAGTGTGATCCTTTCCTTTCCCATTTTCTGTGTCCTGTGACCCTTTTCTGGTTACTTTCCTTTCCCACTCTGCTCTTCAACTTTTTAGTATTTAGTTTTTCACTAACAAGTTACTGCAGATTTACTCTCCCAACTAGCTTGGAGCTTCACCTACTGCCATTCATGTCTGTTACCTTCCACATTTCCCCATTTTTACAGTTGGGATTTTCCTTCCGAGTTGTTATGTGTTGGAAAGTTGATGATTTTCTGATAAAATTTTGAAATGAAGAAATCTTTATATAGATTTATGAACAACTCTGGTTCCAAATTCTAATCTGTAGACTAGTCATGCAATCAACCTTGTCAATTCTTGTTCTTTTTCTAGAGATCAAACTACCATGGATCACTAGAGTTCTTTCTTTTCTCCTGATTTCAGGATAAAAAGATTTTAATCAACTTAAACTGTTCAAGTCCAAATTCGCATAAACATTAGTGCAGTGTCACCGACACCTCAGGTATAGTTTTTATTTTTATTTTTATTGTTCCACTCAGAATTATACCCACCCACAAGCTCAAGTCACATGCAATTACAGACACTGGTTCCATGTCAATGTCTTCTGCTACTAATGGACAATCAAAACCAGCTATTGGAGGTGACTTTTAGCAAGAGCTTAGCTTGATTGCACTAGTATGCTTCGTCCTTTTGTGTGCTCACAAGAGAGAGACAAGATTTCCACAAGATACGAACAACCCACAACACTAATCTTCCTTCTTATTCCATCTCCTTGACATTTGCCCTCCAACATCTGCACTTTGTAGCTTAAAGTAAGACTATCAGAGCAAGATCTTACTTTTGATTAGAAAAGCAATATTTCATCAAATGAATCCATTTTAGAAATTGTTTTATATTTGTTCAAAGTGGTTCCTTTTTGCACATAAAGAGTGCAACAGCTGATAATATAAATGGAAGTCACAGCCTAGAATCCACCATTGAAGAGTTTATGTAAATGGAAAATGCTGAAAACTAGGAGCAAATTTTCATTTTCAGCAAGTTTCTTTCGACTGACTTGGTCTATCTAGAACATGACAGCCAATTTAGAAACCTTCAAATTGAATTTATTAATAATTTGAATTCAATTACATTAACTGTTTGGAATAAATCCAATAATTTTTTTTTAGGGAACAAATCCAATAATATTAAAATTGAATTCAAGTATTCATATGACACATTTATCTCCGACTAAAAAATAATGCTATTAACTAATAAACATTAACATTTATAATAATTCTTACTTAATTTTCTTTAAATTACATTAAAATAATATTATTTAATTTTAAAGTTATAAATTAAAAATTAAAAGATACTAATTTTTGAGTTTTTAAATTAATTATTAATTATTAAATTTCGGAAGAGATGGTGACTCCATATAACAATTCCAAATATTACAGGAGCATGTAACAGCTAAGCTCACAGTAAAATAACCAACACAACTCGTTGATGTACGAGAGGAGATGCCTGGTCCTAATATTTTTTTTTATACAAGAGGAAAAAGGGAACCAATTACATAACGAGTCGCGGGTTCCCGAACTATTCTCTAGGAAGAGTACATGACACCCAATAAATGGAAGGGCAAAATAAGTAACACCGAGCACAAAATGCTCTGCATAACCCGCTAGCCAATCCGTACAACGATTGCGCTCACGGTAGATGTGACGCTGGACCACCGTCCAATTCCGCGTCAAAAGTTCATGAATCCCTTAAATAATAGGGTTACGGAGCGAGGACTGGTAGGACGAGGAAGAGAGGAGTTGGATGGCCACAGCCGAGTCAACTTCTAACTCAATCCGACGATACCCTAAATTTCACGCGAGTATAAGTCCCGTAAACACGCCCCAGAGTTCCTTCTATACCAAAAAACACCATTCAAAATTATGGGTGAATTCACCGAGCCAATTGCCTGAGCTGTCTCTGACTAGTCCGCCAGCGGAGGCCGAGGTGGAAGCCTGGTCCTAAATTTTTGCTCACTCTACTTCCATTAACTCTCTCTTTGTCTACCCAACATTCGTGGTAGGTATGTTCCTGTAGTTATCTCCCTCCAACCATTCAAAATATCTTTATTTTATAAAACTTTAAAAAAAGATTGTCTTGTTCTGGGAACTTCAACAATTAAAAGCGACCAATCCACTAAAACGGCACCGTGTTGTTTCCACCTTTCGCCGCCTTGAGCCACTGCCATTCCCAAAGAACCGTCGTCAAGTCCGTCACTTTAGCACTTATACTCCGGCAACAGTTGGCGTGAATGGTGGTCACCGACGTAATATCTTTACTATCTGAGCAAAACCCACTAAAGTCGAGAGTCACCAGGAACCTAGCGTTGATCCCCAATTGTCCCAACTCACAATATATCTCCAATACACATGAAGAATCAAGACTTACAATACGCAACAACAATCACATCTGCATCTACGAAACAAGTATGCAAAATAAGAAATTACCAGAAAAAACGTGAGATGAACAAAGCAAAATCTTATATCAGCTCAAGCGACAACAGTACTTACAATACGCAAAGTAATTACAGAGATCAGAGTTGTCCATGAACACAAACAGAACAGAGTTGGAAGACAGAAAAATAATACCTCCAATAGATAAGAGCAAAATTGAGAGAGGAAAAAGATGCAGAGGTGCGTTGCTGTTGCGTGGACGTTGCTGGTGAATAGTGGGTATTATTGGGTTTGTGAGTTAAAAAAAGAAGAGAGCAACTTTTGAAGTTCAATTCACGTGATTTACAACGTGAATTAAATTTGTTAACAGAGTGGGTTTTAAACTTACGGAAGAATTCAATTCATGTCCTTTTTTTGGTTTCACAGATGAATTGAATTCAATGCAATTCAATTCATTCTCTTTCAAACAGCCTGTTAGTTTACAGCAACAATTTGTACGTTCACCGGTATAAAAAAAAAACAGGTTCTTTTTTTTTTTTTTCTTAAGAAGATGACTTTCACGAGAATTCAGTGCAGTTTTCAGTTTTACAGCTACTGAAAGATTTCTTGCCTTAAAAATCATCACTCGACCTTCTTGGGTATCATCTGCAATCTATTTACCGTTCCATTATGAGACGACGACACCACAATAACAATATCCAATACGAATTCCAATATGAATTCCATAAGCAGGGTATATCATTTCAGAAAGATGAGGTAAATCATAAAAGTGCTCAAAAAGTTGTTAAACTTTTGAAATGAATTTGCCAGTGAGGCTTAGCTTCTTCTGTAGAACAAGTGCAGAGAATGTGAGATCAGAAACCTTTATTTGTTCCAGTCAAAGAGAATTTCTTGAAAAAAGTGCACAGCTTTGGTGATAAACTATTCATTCCTCCTTGATGTAGCTGGTTGTAATCATTTATTAACTTTCTTTTTTACTATAATCATTTTCTTCAAACATCAAACAGTCATACTCTTAACTCGAAGTAATTTGCGTAAAACACACAATTTACAGGTTATTACGTGTATCCGACAATCAGAAAAAAGATAAAGAAAAGTATGGCCCTCTCAACATCATATCCCCCTTGTCTCCCACATATTATGTATATCTACACACTGCCTCTTAGTACACAATCCCAAAACCAAACCATTGAAGCCGTATTTTCAGTTAACAAGAGCTATGAAACTCTGTGTCCTCTCTCTATCCTTCTTCTTCTTCCTTTTTCTTTCCATTGCTCATGGTCTCAATGCCAAATGTGATACACAAGACCAAGATTCAACCCTCCAAGTGTTTCACATTTTCAGTCCATGCTCACCTTTTAGGCCATCTAAGGCAATCTCATGGGAGGAGACAGTGATGGAAATGCAGAGAAGTGACCAAGCTAGGCTTCAGTACTTGTCAAGCTTGGTGGCTAAGAAGTCTATTGTGCCTATTGCTTCAGGCAGGCAGGCAATACAGAGCCCAACATACATACTCAGGGTTCGAATTGGGACCCCTCCACAGACCATGCTCATGGCTATGGACACTAGTAATGATGCTGCTTTGTTGCCTTGCAACGGCTGTGTTGGATGTTCTAAAGTCTTCAACTCTGTTACGTCTACCACCTTCAAAAACCATGCCTGTGGAGCTGCTCAGTGCCATCAGGTACTTAACTTCTGAATTTGTTGCTACAATCCCTCATTTTGAGTATGTAGATTATAAACAGATGAATCACTTTTGAATGTCCATCAAAACGGTAACTGTGTAATTGCAAAAGGATTATCATTTTCTGGGAATGAAATAAAAAGCTTCGTGTCATAATCATGAAGGGTGTGTGGCAGTTAGCTAAAAGGTTCACGGGTTAAAAAGATAGCTCAAGGTGAGCATAAGAGTGCATGTGACTTACTCTGCAGGTTCCACTGTCAACATGCGGTGGCAGTGTCTGCTCGTTTAACATGAGTTACGGCGGGTCCACCATAGCAGGAAACCTCTCACAGGACACTGTCACTCTAGCCACCGACTCTGTTCCTAACTACACCTTGGGCTGCATCCAGAAAACCACCGGCAGTTCAGTGCCTTCACAGGGCCTTTTAGGTCTTGGAAGAGGTCCATTGTCACTTCTGTCCCAAACCCAAAACCTATATCAGTCGACATTCTCGTACTGCTTGCCTAGTTTCAGGTCTCCCAACTTCTCTGGCTCCTTGAGGCTTGGACCAACTGGCCAGCCTCCGAGAATCAAGACCACCCCATTGCTTAGGAACCCCAGAAGATCATCACTTTACTATGTGAACCTGATCGGAATCAAAGTTGGCCGGAAAAAAGTTGACATTCCAGCTAGTGCTCTTGCTTTCAACCCCACAACTGGTGCAGGAACCATCTTTGATTCTGGTAAAGTTTTCTAATTTCTTTTTCCTGCTTAAATCTTTCTGAAATGGACAATCAGGTAAAAACAAGCTCAATACGACAGAGCATTAGTCAAAAAGATTTTGGCCAATAATTCTCCCACTTGGCCATTACTTAAAAGTGACAAGCTTTTTCACTTTTTAGCCCATATTCAAGTTCTGGGCAAATTCAGGCTGGGTCCCTTCCTAGAAACCTGGTCTAAAGACTGAACTTTTCATTACAAAACTCGACTAAATCGAATTTTACTCATTGATTTTGGAGATTTGAGTCCTGTTCCTTTATTTTTTCTAATAAAGCTCCAAATTTTACGAACAATCTGTTCTTTATCTTCTTCCCACAGGTACTGTTTACACAAGATTGGTGGCACCTGCCTACACGGCGGTGAGAGATGAGTTCAGGAAACGAGTTGGGAACTTAACGGTGACATCTCTAGGTGGTTTTGACACCTGTTACTCTGTACCAATAGTTGCTCCGACCATCACATTTATGTTCTCCGGCTTGAACATGACATTACTACCGGACAACCTCCTAATCCATAGCACCGCCGGTAGCACCACATGCTTGGCCTTGGCGGCGTCGGACATCGGAGTTAGTTCAGAGCTAAATGTGATAGCCAACATGCAGCAACAGAACCATAGGGTGCTCATTGACGTGCCCAATTCAAGGCTTGGTGTAGCTCGTGAGCAATGCTCCTAAAAAATGTTTCTTTACGTCTTCTAGTAATAACTCTCTTTTAGTGTTTTGGTGTTTGTGTGTGTTTCTTTTTTGTGGGGTTTATCAGATTTGATCTTGTCATGTGTTTGGTTTGGTGTCAAAATTATGTAATAAAAGTATTCATCAACTTAATTTCTAATATGTATGAGTTCTTCAAATATGTTTCTTATCTCCTTCTTTTTCTCTATTCGAAATAATTTCGATAAAAAAAGCCTTTTTAACACTTAAAAACTAAATGAATTATTCAATAAGTCGATAATTTAAAATTAATAATTCAAATTTAATAAGTAAACTTTTTTCATCACGAGGTTTATGTTATCTCTTTTAGACAATCATGATTAATTCAACACACACTCCTAACTCATAGAGCTTTTTCTGATTGTATATTACTTTCTATTTTGATAATTTAGAAGATGGTGAATGAAAAATAAAGAAATATATAAATGATACATTTTTAAATAATAATTAAGTTGAATTTAAGTTATTAATTCATCAAATTATTTAATTAAAATCCGATATTTATAAAAATAAACTCTTTTATATATTTTCCTTTTTATATAACAATTAAGATTAGTAAATTTGAGTTTAAATTCAAACTTATTTATCATATCGAATATAAATTTTTTTATTTGAGTTTGTCCAAAAACTCTAAAAGAAATAGAGGAAATTTTTATTAAAAAGGTAGAAAAATTCAAGTATCATAAATTTATTTTTGTCATAAAATTAAACTTAATAAATTGAATTTAATTAGTAAATTTAAACTAATTTATCATTCTTAATTTAAGGAAAAATTGAATAATTCAATTATTGGACTGATTTAAAACCCGGACCGGACCGGCCGGTCCGACCGGTCCGACCGGTGACCGGTCGGCCAGCCGGTCCGGTCCACCCATAAAAACCAGTTATTAATTAAACCAGTATGAACCGGTCAAAACCGGTCAATTGACCGGTTAAACCGAAACCGGACTGGTTGAACCGGTTCAACAACCGGTTTAATGACACAACGCATTCATTAACGCTTCTGATCTCTGCCTCTCTCAGTCGACATCGGTAGCTTCAACAATAGTTCGTTGGGGATGGCCGGATGGGAGAGTACAGGAGACCAGTGGTGAGAGATACCCCAGCCCAAGAACGTTGCTTAATGCTTTGTGGTGACTGGTGAGAGAGCTTCTTCGCGTTTCTTGCTTCCATTTTCCATTTTCTCACAGGACACCTTTCCCTTCGAAGTAGAGACACCCCAGAATCAGATCCATTCTTGCTTCCATTTTCTATAGCATCATCTCCTCTCCCCTTTTAGGTATGGATACTCTTCTATGCTGGCATTAATCTGTTCTTTTTTATGGTTTCTGATGCTCGGTGTATTATTCGGTCTTCATCAAAAATTGTCTTTTTTTCTTTATTCCTACTCTCATTCGAATTTTGATAACAGTTTTGAAGAAAACTGGTTTTTGTAGGACTAATTTCTGGGACTAATATTATGATGAATGGAACCATGGGTGATATCAAAGAATGCATCTTTATTATTTGATGAAATGCCCCACCCTTGAAATCACCACCATATCGCTCAAATGCCATCAATATATTATATATGTGAAAAATTGGGATTGCCCAGTAGAGTTTTGAGCCGTGCACAGTGAACAAATCAATGAGGTAGTTGAAATGTTTCAGCAAAGTTGGTTGACTTAGAAATATGTTTTGCATTCTTTTAGCAGACCAAAATGTTCATGTTTTTTTTCTTTTCCTACTTAATTTTACTTCTGTTTTTTATATCACTGCATGAAAATTAAATGAAAACCCAAGGCATTATTTATCCCATTGAGAGAGTACTGAAGAATTACAGTGGTCTTCATTGTGAGGGAAATCATCATGATGGATAGACTAGACTTTTGTAAAGATTTCATGATTCCAACTGTTCTAAAATGATCTAGTAAGCCGTGTAGGTTTGCAATGATGTAATCTTCATCGTCTCAGCACATGGTAAAGAGATGCATGTTTTTGTTAGTTAAAAAAGCTTTCAATACTATATATATTACTTATTGTAAAGCTTCTTATCAAATGAATACACTTACTTTTAGTTACATATTACGTGAATCAAATACACTTACTTTCAATACAACTGGATACACTTACTTTTAGTTACATATTATAAAGTCACTATCACGTAGGTCATTCAATGCTGGAACGTTGGACAATTCCCATTCTTCAATTGATTGAACTTATAAAACAGAGATTGAATAAACAGCAGTGGTCCATCTGTTTCTGTTGATTACGGACATTTCTTCTTTTCTTTTCACAATAAATCTGTCTTGTTTGATTGTTCAATATAAAATTACAATTTTATGATGAATAAAAATAGCAGAATATATATTTGCTTACATATGCAAAATAGCATTTGAGCTTAGGAACCTTGCACTTTTTAAAAAGTTCAACAACCTTATCAAAAATCTTCTTCTTCACTAACACTGTTTTCGTTGGAAATAAACTTCCAGCCTTTTCTTTGAACACCAATACTTGTTCTCTTGGTGCATTACTGAATGATTGAATATCCTGAACAACTTTTGATTTAACAACTTTTGCTGCCGGAACGTCGAGTTCCAATGATGGTGAAGTTGCTCGTATCTTAAGGCAACAAAGAAATCACCTCATTGATGAAGATGATGATTTTTAATGCGACTTTATTAAAATACTTGATGGTGGATTGTTTGATTTATTTGATGTTAATTTCATTTGGACTCGATCATGTGGTTATCATTTGGGATAATTGTTGATTTTGTTGTCTTGTTTCAATGGATGTGTTAGACTTGGATTTTTCGGTGGATTTTTTTATTTTACGTTGGTTGATGTAATTATTTTGGCATCTAGTCATGATATTTTAGTTATTATTTGAGAACAATTATATGATTGATGGTTAAAACATTTATTTATATTATTTGGTATATTTATATATTTTTTTTAATATTAATAATATTATATATAATTAAATATAATTATTACGTAATTATGACGTCACACCGGCTCAACCGGTGGTCAAACCGGTCGAACCGGTTGAACCGGTGACCAGTAAAGCCACCGATTCGTCGACCGATCTGGATTTCAAAACCTTTCGAACAGAGTTCACTAATCCAGTTTTATCTGTTTTCCTTCGTTCTTTTCTTCTTTAATGTGTTGCAAGATGTCAA
>JANIPN010000005.1:2108994-2122336 GCA_027478595.1 Erythroxylum anguifugum
ATTATATGATTGATGGTTGAAAAACTTATTTATATTATTTAGTATATTTTTCTATTTTTTTAATATTACTAATATTATATATAATTAAATATAATTATTACATAATTATGACGTCACACCGGTTCAACCGGTGGTCAAACCGGTCGAACCGGTTCAACCGGTGACCAGTAAAGCCACCGGTTCGACGACCGGTCCGGGTTTCAAGACCTGTTGGACCCTAATGAAAGTATTTGTTGTTTTGTCTACTTTAAAAAATGGAAAAGCAAAACTTGAAATGTGGATATTCTAAATTAAAGACCAAGTTATAATATGTGTAGGGTTTAAACCCAACAAGGCAAAGGGTTTTAGCTGAATTTGAGGTTTATCATCCAAAAACTGCTCTGTTTTGCCGCTTTAAACTGATTGTCCTCAAAACCCAAAATCCCAACCGGGCAAAACTTCATCTTTCTGGAGTGTCCTGCTCACTCAGGTACTTGTTCGCAGTTTCCAGACATCGACTTCCTTCTTTGATTCTGGGAATTTATGCTGGTGGATTGATTGGGTTGTCTTTGTGTGATGGTTGATTCTATTCTTGAACTGCATCGCTCATTTTCTGTTTTTCTGTGAATTACATTGAGTTGGGTTATATGGCTTCCGTGTTCCTGTGTCTTTCATTGCTGTGTTCTGTACCCAAGACTCGATTTTTATTCAATTCTCTTGATCACTGCATCTGGTTAACAGAATTCAAATGAAGAAGAAACTGAGAGCATGATTCTGAGAAGAGCTTTTGCATCGAGGTGCAATCTTGCTTCTGCTTCCCTTATTCCAAAGAGAGCCTGTCTTTGTGGGTTTTCCCTTGAGCAGCCTTTTGGCTGCAAAAGGGCGTTCACTGTTTCTCGGAATTTGTGGAGGACAGGTGAGTTTAAGAAATATGTTTCTGAGAATTGTAGCAATCTCGATGATGCTTTACGTCTGTTCAGTAAGATGGTTTCTTCGCGGCCTCCACATTCAATTATTAGCTTCACTATGCTTTTTGTGGAAGTTGCAAGAATGAAACACTATTCAGCTGTTATTTCCTTATCCAAACAAGTAGAGGAGGTGGGGATTAAGCATGACATTTATAGTCTGAACGTCTTAATTGGTTGTTTCTGCCAGTTGCGTCAAGTGAATTTTGGTTTTTCTTTGCTGGGAAAAGCATTAAAACTCGGTTACGAGCCTAGTTCCATGATTTTAAATTCTCTTATGAATGGCCTTATTGAAGAAGGTAAATACTTCCAAACGATAAGCCTCCTTGAAGAGATGGTGAAGAAAGGGTACCAGCCTGACGTGGTTACTTATAGCACCATCATAAAAGGCCTCTGTAGGTCAGGCAACATAGGAACGGCCATTCAGTTGTTGAAGAAGATTAGCCACCATGGTTGTAAGCCAGATGTAGTGGTATATAGCACGGTTATAAGTAGCCTTTGCAAGGAGAGGCAAATAACTCAAGCTATGGAACTTTTTGGTGAAATGTTGGGTAAAGACATTCGTCCGACAATTGTTACCTATAATGCTTTGATACAAGGGTATTGCTTGCAGAGTCAAATGGATGACGCAATTAAAGTATTCCGAATGATGGTTAGTCAAGGTTATGTACCAAATATTGTAAATTATAACACCTTGATATTTGGATATTGCCAAATTGATAGAATGGATGAAGTAATGAAGCTTTTCGAGGAGATGAATCAGAGAAGAATCTTTCCTGATGTTGTTACATATACTTGTATTATTAGTGGCTTGTTCCGTGTTGGAAAACCTGTTGTTGCGTTGCAGGTTTTTTATCAGATGCAACAGTTTGGGCGAACTCCAGATTCGACTACTTATTCAGTATTGCTGAATGGCTTGTGTTTACATGGTCTTTTTCACGATTTAGACAGAATATATCAATTGATGCAGGATTCTGGTATAAAGCCTGATATTGTAACCTATAGTATATTAATTGATGCAATGTGTAAAAGTGGGAGGCTTAGTGCTGCAAGAGAATTGTTTTATAGTCTCTCCATCGAGGGGCTGCAACCTGACATCAAGATGTATACAACAATGATTAATGGACTGTGTACTGAGGGGTTGCTTGGTGAAGCATACCAGATGTTCAGAAAGATGGAAGAGGCTGGTTACTCACTAGATAGTGTTGCTTACAATGTAATTATCAAGGGTTATTTACGAAAAAATGATATGCATATGTCTACCTTTCTGCTTCATGAAATGCTCGATAAGAAACATTCAGCAGATGCATCTACTTCAACCTTGTTAGCTGATTCGTTATTGAAGCAGTTTGTGATTAATTAGGTTCGAGAATTCAAGGAGTTGCTGTGATTTGAGTATGTCCCTATGCCATGAGGAGCAAGGAGATGCCTGTTACAAGAGCTTTTCTCTAGTCTCCATCCAATTTTAAGGTGAGGAGAACTAAAGCTGTAAAGCTGTAAAGTTTGCAGTTCTTCTCTTTGTGTCAATCTACTTCTGTGTAGTCAGTTCACATTCTCTTGATACTTAATAGTACCACAAATTTCACCGTCCTGTGACTTCACTTATTTCAGGTGAATATCCATTCTGTCCAGGAACTTGTGATTGATGGATATTTAAGAGTGATGAAGTTTATGAACTGATCGAAAACTTTGTCGATTTCGTGCTTTGAGCCTAGCATTTGGAGATTTCTTCATTAAGTTGAATTGATCATTGCTTTATCTTCAGTTATAGTGTTGAATCGTTACATCTTGTCGATTCTCACAAATCACAAATCATTTTAGTTAGCATTGTAGCAACCTGTACTCTATTAGAAACTGGTACGCCGGCATCAGTTTTCACTTAAGGCTTAAGGTTTTGGTTATTATTCTAGTAGCTACAATATGCCATAATTTGATGTCATTCCCCTCTAGGAAAGAAAAGGGTTAGCTACAGAATGGAGTATTTAGATTGGTGATCACATGCGAATTTAATTGCATCATCAGTTCTGAGCTATTATATGTGTAATTATGTATGTCTTAATGTTTCTCTACAAGTTTTCAGTTCCATCAAGAGGCTTGAACCTTTCTATTATTTTGACAATCTTCTGTTGATTTGTTTGAAGTGTTTCCATCTCGTATGTATCAAACATACCTGACATTATTGTTTGCCAAACTGAGCAGGAAAGTTACCAGGTATCAGAGAACATCTGCAAAACAGTTTCTGAGCTACCAATATGATGCCGAATATCTCAATATCTCATACAAGACTCAAATGCCGGTGAACCACCGCAGACATGAGTAGAAGACGATGACAATCGTGAAAAAGTGAGTTCTTTCGAATAAACTACACTAGACCTTTAGACCAATTCAATCGATACAGAGGTGCACTTAAGTTGCAAACCCCCTCCTCTTAGACTAAGAAAGTGGCAGCATGAACAGACAATATTTGAAGAATTGAAGACAAAGTGCATTTAAAAAGCCTCAGTTACACGCCCAATGGAGATACCAAAGAACAGAACCATCCCTGCGGAGGGTGGCAACAGCCCGAGCTAGATCCAGGCATTCGATGGCTGGCCCGAGCATAGGCTCGAGACCAAAATTTCTGACTTGAGCCCGTTCGGACTAGAATATTAGAACACGGTGAAATATATTTTGATCCATTAATTTTGGACTAGATTAATTGAATTTTTCATGATTAGTTAATGTCTAAAAAATTACCGAACTTGAATTTGATCGAACTTGAACAATGAAGGGCTTCTTATAAAATTTTAATTTATTTAATATTATTTTAATACGAATTTTGGTTAGACTTGCCATTTCTGTTCAGGAAGTCCGACTGGCGGATTATGATAACCCAGAATCCAAACATCCGTCAATTGTTCAGTCTCTCATCCCCACGAGTCTCTTCTGCTAAGTTTCTTCCAAAACCTCACTGAAAGTTGCAAACTTTGCCAGTTGCCACTCGTACTCGCTTCTCCTCCTCTTCTCTCGTTCTAAATGGCTCTACCACAAGCCTATACGTCTTCACGAATCACAACCATGTCACCTCTGTTCACCTCACGGGCTTCTCTACCTCTGGTATCAACACGAATGTCTTCCTTTTGCGTTACTCAATCGTCTTTGGCAGCCCATCAAGAGAAATCTATCTTCTCTTCGGCTCAGGACACGAAAAGCAGACCTTTTTCAGTTCCAATGCATCCAAGAAGATTACTTTGCAGACCCCCACAAGGAAAGTACGTCAGAGAAGACTACCTTGTGGTATGCCTCTTCCCATTTCTCCTGTCAACATTTTTCGGGTTTTCCTTTCTGTGGTGGATGGTTTGTGTTGATAAATTGGATTCATGGTTTCTAAGTTTTCATCTTTCACTTGTGTTCTCCAATATTTTGAGCTTATTGATTGTTGCTTGTTCTTGATGGATAGAAAAAGTTATCAGCACAGGAGATACAGGAGCTGGTAAGGGGAGAAAGGAAAGTGCCTCTTATTATTGATTTCTATGCCACATGGTGTGGACCGTGTATTTTGATGGCCCAAGAACTTGAAATGGTACATCTCTGTTGTAGTTGATGCATCTCGTTAACGTTTTCCTGCTACATTGTGCAATTTTTGTGTTCAATGTGCTAGTAACTGTGAACTGCTGGATATTTTTGAGGTGATGGGGTGGAGTTTTCTTGTCTTTCTCGTGTTGAGAATCTCTGGTTGATGAATATGGAGGAAGCATTCAACTAGTCTCTTTGATTATGAATATATCCCTCATCTTTATAAACTACAGTCACCAAGTACGAGGGTTTCAACAACCCTTTTAGTTTTTGAATCAAATGGTCCATTTTATTTCCTGATAGTTAGCGTTTGTTGGAATGAAAACAGATCATGGGAGTGAGGTCGATCATGAAAGTAAAAGGAATCTTATCAGAAAATTTAGAGCTATTTCGTACAATTGCGATGTTCACTTGTTACATTTCATCAGTGTTTGCTTGATGCATTCTGTTCTGAAGAGAATTTTTCATACCCCATTATGGTTCAGACATCCTTTGCAAACCTAAGCTCTCCATCAAATTATAAAGTTACAAACTTTTTCTTTGATTCCTTCCTACAGATTACTAGCCTATTTTCAATCCTAAGGTGTCGTGCTTACTTTAAATTGCGATCCGCTTGGATAGGCATTTTGGTGGCATGCCCCGTGAAGTGTCCTTGTGGTCCATTACAGTTCCGATACAATAGAAATTGAACTGAGATCTTGATATACTTTGAAGAGTATCACCTGCTAATGAAATCTCACAGAGGTTATATGAGGGATGAGATGCCTAGTATTTCAGCTTACACCATTCTACAAAATGAGCTCTGTAGCTTGCGGCATGGCCAGACCTGTTTAGCGAACTAACTTTCCCTTTATTTCTTTATGTTTTTGGGATCTGAGTCCTTGTTAATTCTGGTAAAGTCTTTTATGCACAAAATTGCAGCTTCCGTTGAAGAACATGGCTTCCAGATTGTATACTTTGCTTGAACAGAAGAAGCTCTTTGTGATGAGTATAATGTTAGTGGAATTGATATATGCCTATAATTTACCTATAAACTTTCAGCTTGCAGTGGAATATGAGAGCAACTTAACAATTGTTAAGGTTGATACCGATGACGAATATGAATTTGCACGTGACATGCAGGTATTTTCCAAAACAAACCTCTATGTCTTTCCCTACACCTCGTCAAAATTTGGTTGGTTTGCTTTCAATTGTTCTCAAGATTTTTTTTGGCTAAGCACGTTATATCCATTTGCTTAATTTGGTTGTCACTTCAATTGCATTCTGACCTATTCTCTTGATGAAACTTTCTCTATCAAAACTTATTAAATATGGGCCATCTTTTCATTTCCCATACATTTAGAACAGTATACTATTGCTGCAAGTGAATCAATGAGTTTTTTTTTTTCCTGAGAAGTTGGTTTCATAGGCTTGAATTTCTCAGGTTCGAGGTTTGCCAACACTTTACTTCATCAGTCCTGATCTAAATAAGGATGCAATTCGGACTGAAGGGCTCATTCCAATTCAGATGATGCGAGATATTGTTGACAAACAAATGTAATACAAGGAAAAGATGAACAATGTAACAAGAGTTCAGCCATTTCAAGTGTTCTGAGTGTGTTGTATTCTGAAATCTGCTGTGAACTTCTTGTAGAAATAGGGGCAGTTTTTGTATTTTAACACCACATCATGTACATTTTTTCTGCTCCCTTAAAAGACCAGACTTATCTAGTTGGTAGTTGAACTTCCTGGGCATGCCCAATATAAAGGCAACATCTTCATTCTTCTTGTTCTTGTTCTTTTTTCACCGGTTTCATCTGTTGTATAAGCTGTCTCGTACTTTGTGTCTTCTCCACAAGTACAGTCAAACAGCAGTTTTGACATCCAGTGTTTAGGGATGACAGTGGGACTTTGAACCAGTCCCAAAAATCGAGGTTGATGAGGCTTCAAGTGGGCTTCAAAGTTCGAGTCTGTCAAACTAAAAGAAGGAAAAAAGATCGAGTTCAAACCGGGTCAAATTCAAGCTCATTTCTGTTGTACAAAGTCTGGGTATAAACTCTGTCGACTCGGGCTGGATCACACCAAGCACCGACCATATTGCAAAGCCTAACATTGATATAGCGAACAACATATTAAAACTCGTAGACAGCTGATGCTTGGAAATCAATAAAGAGAAAGATCACAATTGGACATTTTGACTCTACATGTTTATGGATGTTCATGTCATCATCTTTTTCTTCTTCTTCTCTGGTTGCTACGGTGATTCGAACAGTATAATCTGCAAATTCTGTAAACAACACGCCTTAGTTTTGGCAACATAAGTTCAACGTTTGATGAAACACCAGATATTTATGTCCTCGTTAGGTTACGTGTTCAAGGAAATAAGCCACAAAGGAAAAGAAAAGTGAGAATCTTTCTGGTTTAGAAAGAAATCTCAGAACCATATTGAAGCTGCTTGTAGATTGTATTAAACTATCAACGGTTGAGGAAAACATCAGTACCAGAAACAAGTTCTGTTCCAACTCCAACATTGTTGGAATCGAGTCCCTAATCATCTGGGACATGAAACTTAAATCCAAAATTTTACAAAAGTCATGCATTTCCAGGAGCGATGACATTCCCTGAAAACTCTGCAGGCGACAGAGCCAAGAACATAAGAGCAGCCATTATTCCCACCGGGAAGAACAGAAGCAGCAACGGCGGAGGAGGCAACGGCGGTAGCATTAACGGTAACACCACCATAGACGCCGCCAGAACCGCCAGTACCACAATACCCGCTAAGCTGAAACACCGCACCATAGTGATCTTTCAGTAGTTCTAATCATTTCTCGCAGCAACCACACAAAGTTCAGAACTTTTGATCCTAATCAGTGAAGTTTCAATTGGTACTTTATGTGTCTTGAAAATGTGGGTACCAATTGGTTTCTTGGAAGTTTCACTGGTTCAAACAGGTCATTGGTCGGTTTAAGAGTACAAGAGATGTTGGTTGGTATTTAACTATTTATAGAGACTTGACTACTGTAAACTTTGAATCTCCGCAGCCTCCAATGGAGTGTCACATTGTGAGACGTTGATGTGATTCATGTGGGACCGGTTTGTGGACGGTGAGATTGGTTCTTTTGGTCGAAAAATCCGGTCCTCAAATCAGACAGAATCAGAGCAGCAGATCCCAATATATACACTTGATACGATTGGGAGCAACTAGTCTTAGATTAATCATAAGTTGGTGATATCAGACATTTGTTAAATTACTTAACCAATCAATGATTATAAATTTTAGCATATCTTCAGTCTCGGATTCAGAAAAGATCCCACAAACAAAAAGGTCATATATTCTAAGTTGATCTTCTGTTGGTCTTGCTGTTTTGTCCCTTTTTGGTGGTGTTTTCTATATGTTTATCTCTTCAGCTGGACCCAACGTTCTGAAATTTGGAAAAAAAACATTGAACCTTTGCATTCAATCTCTCAAAGGTTCAATCTTTATAAAGTGAACGCAAAGGTTCTATCTTTTTCTTCTTCTTTTGTCCAAATCTCAGAACTTGGGGATGCAAAGGTTCAATCTTTGTAAAGTGATTGATCCCGTCACTTGATTATAAGTTGTCGCTAGTTCGTTAAATGACTTTTTCGAAACACGTAATTTACAAAATCTTCTGCTTCAAAGCTCAGAAAAATCTGGGATTTAAAGATGCTCTCTTCTTCTTGCGCGGAACCCAATACTGCTGGAAAACCTCCTCAAATCATGGATAGTATGGTCCAATGTTTCTTTCTAGTACTATAATTTAGTGTCTTGGGAATAAGCATTATTGTCCAAATTCATTGCATGGCGTGATCATGAGGGTGAGGCGTCAAAAGGGTTTCAATGCTGGCGAATCTGACACTTAACCAACATTTGGATTTTGATTCACATGCCCTTTGCATTTAAGCATCATTGCCTTGAACACGTTTTAGTTAAGTACATCTACTCTATTTAAACTTGTATGAGACGAGCTTGATTCATTCAACATATCCCGATTTGTCTATTTTGGGTTTATTGACTTTAGACCACTTAATTGTGATTCGCATTTTTTAATTTATCAGTACTTGATCCATTAAATTTGTGTTTAAACGGTTAATTCGCGAAGTTGAGATTAAACCTAATTCAAATGAAAAAATATAATTTCATATCCAACTTTAAAAAATCAACCTTTAGATTTTTTTTATTTATAAGAACTTTATTTAAAGGACTAAATCAAATTTACATAAGATTAGACCGAACTTAAAAGATCAGAATATCAGACTAATTATTTGTGTAATTTACTAACTAATTATTTGTGTAGACCTACAAACATGAAAGCAGTCTAACAAAACAAACCAACAAAATGTTATTGTTAAAGAGATGCATTGATGTAATTAGTGTATTGAGTGTGTATGGAGATTTTGACAAATTGGTTTTGGATAGAGAACAATATGGGGCAAAGATAAAGTTGGGTACACTTGCACTGACATTAAGTATGTTGAAGCTCTTTGTGCAATGTATCTGCTGCTTCACCTACTCACCTATCCCATGCGCTACGTCTCTCCTTCCAAGAAATACTCGTTGACTAGTCTCACTTATCTACTCAAAACCGGCATCAAACCTTCTCTTCTCGTTTTCGTGTGTCACTCTGTGCTCGAGAGCATCTAACTATTTGTTAACATTTAATGGATAGTTAGATGCTTTTAGGCATAGGATAGCACATGGAAACAAGAATAGCTACCTTGAGTCCCTCAAAATCTCGAATGGACACTGACAGCCTGAAGCTATGTTTGGCTTAAAATTATTTAATTTTTTAAATTAAAAATAAAAATAACATCGTTTTATTTATATATTTCAAATTTCAAATTGAGGAAGTCATTTTTTAAATATACTTTGAGTTTCAAATCGGGCAAGATTTGCGCAACCCGAGCTCGAACCCAAGTCAAAGGCCAAACTGCTAAGATTAAATGAATGTGATCCCAAAATTAATAGATTAAGTTCGAGTTGATCAAACTTAAGTTCGACCCAAAGTTAACATGATCACTTTAATTTTTTTTTTTAAATTAAAAATAAAAAACGATGTCATTTTATTTATATATTTCGAGTTTAAGCTAGGTTGGGCTTGGATTGTCTTAGCTCAAGCCCAGCTTGAGGCCCGATTGACTTGAGCTTGAGTCAACTGCTAAGACTAAATGAGTCTAATCTCAAAATTAATAGATTAAGTTTGAGTTAATCAAATCTAAGTTTGACACAAAGTTAACATAATTAGATTAAATTTTAATTTTTAAAATTAAAAAATAAAAAATGACACCATTTTGTTTATATATTTTAGGTTTTGGGTTGATCCAAGTTTCGGCAACTTGAGCTCGAGCTCAACTTAAGTCTCGAGCAATCTAAACTTGGAACAAATTGCCAATATTAAATGGGTTTGATCCCAAAATTAATAGATTAAGTTCAAGTTGATCAATTCTAATTTCGAACTAAAGTTAACATAATCATATGTGAATCAATCAAGATTTAATTAATACATCATTTTGGTTAGTTTAATATATTCTTCAACCTATTAAATAAAACGACTTTATTTTAGTTCGTTGATATTCAAAGGTGGCAATAGATTAGGTCATACTTGAGCTCTGAAAATTTATAATCTGAAACTTTTAACTTGGGCTTGAACCTGATTAGTTTTGGACGGTTCGTAGTTCGATCAGGCTCGAACCAAGCTCAATTAAATATATTTTTTAGTTTTAAAAAATAAAAATGACATTATATTTTTGAAAATTTTGAATTTTCAAGTTCGACCCGAAACTTGATCAATTCGTGCTGAACCTATGGACTTGACAACCCTATTTATATTACGATATATAACTTGGGTGAGATCCGAGTTAGGCCGAACCGATTGAACAAACCTAGCCAACCCTTTGTATCAGTGTTACATATAGAGCATAAAAATGTCTCGTCATTAGTTGTTGAATACAGATCCTCTGTCTCTATTTTTGTGTACTTACCCTAATCTATTAGATTCAAGCCATTTATTTATGTAGGATATACATAAATAGATGATTTGAATTTAATAGCACAGGTACATAAAAATGGGATGGAGGATCTAAGCCTCAGTTGTTTGGCATCAGTCAACAACTTTTGGTTTAATGTGTTCTTCACATTTGTTGTTGTCTGAGGTTGAAAAGTCCAAAGAGGATTCTGCTTCTTGTCCAAAAAGAGGCGTTTACACTACAAAAGTTGACTTATTGACCTTTTGCTTTTTCGCTACAGAAATGAGAGAACACGAACCTGTAGTGTTTCAGAGACTTTCTTTTATTGTATCTTCGTCTTCTTCTTGGACACGGAGTGCAAGTTCCATGCAAAAACACAGTTTCAACGTTGAAAGTATTCCTCATTTCAAGTCAATGTGAAACGCATGTATCTACATTTTAACACTTTTAGAGCCGTGCCGTTATTATCGTGAGCACTTGTATGTTGAGCTATGACCTTTTGATTAGATCGTTTTAGGGATTGAAAAGGATTTCGGGTTTGAATTTGAGTTTCAAAGATCAAATTTGATTGAACTTGAAAATTTGAGTGTGACTTCATTTAAACTTGTTTTGGTTTGTTGATTTTAGGTTAATTCAACTTCAATTTCTAAAATAAGCTTCCACAAGTTCCAATATACCACATACGATCTCAAGAAACACAACAGAAGCTTGAATATACTGTAATATGAACTACAGGTCTATTCTCGTATACTATAATATCCTAAACTACTACATTTGATCTAGGACAGGTACGAGAACTACATCTCCAATGTCTAATCTAACCTACTGACGTATCTAAAACCTGTTTATATGTCAAAATGCTGATGCTTCCTGGAATGTCTATGCTGTTGAATAACCAAAACTGAACCATTAATGTCAAGCTCTGAAGAAGCTAGTAGATCACCAACAGTGCCTAGCTCTGGACACTCTTCCCAGTCACTCAAGTTAGTTGTTAATGGAGACAGGCCTCTTCCACCTTTCCCCACTATGAACAATGAAATTTTTTCTACAATCTCTCTTAGAGCCTCCACAGTTTCTGCTCCATTATTAACATACTTCTCTATGTAGCTAGCCTGACCAGTTGCAACATATCTAACAGCAAAGAACAGTGTCATATAAGTTTCTTGGTCCTTTATGAGGTGAGGAATCAGTAAAATTGAAGGAAGATAGTAGTTATCTAGAGTTATGTATGTTGTTATAGTTTTACCTGCTGCAGAAGTCCTGGATGCAGATTGTATCCATTACATTCTCTACCTCACTGCTTGATACTATCTTTAAGTCTTCACTATTCCTGATGGATGTATCATGTTGTTCCTTTGATGAAGCTGATAAGAATCTGATAATGGTCAAGTTTACGTGAGGGTGAGAGAGAATTTTTTTGCTACAGGCCAATGCCTCACGATCATCAGGACCGCCAAAGTATAACATTGCAACATCCTGTCTTGATCCAGGGCCAGGTTGCTGAAATCCAGTCTGTCCTCTGTCGACAAAGACCCCGACCGAGCACGGTGCATGGCGAATAACCTTCTGGTTGATGATCCTGAGCTCATCTTTCCCACTTTCCAGTTGCCCATCGAGACGTTGGTGCTTGTGGAAAATGAGAAAAACAATGGATACCCTTAAGTCTTCAGCAGCAGTGCAAACTTCTTCATCCATACCTGCAAAGGATGATACGGTTTTGCTTTGGTGGATCAGAACTTTGTTTTCTGCAGTGAATGCATCTACTGTGTCGTTTATCTCGACCTCATCATTTCCACCGTACTCCTCCTCATCACTAAATTGGTCTCCATCTTGCAGTTCATGATACATCAATTTGGTTTTCTTGCGTTCCTTGGGGAGCTCAACTAGGTGCATCAAATAAGGCACAACTGGAGTGCACTGTGACCCACTTAAAGCTGAGATTAGGCCAAGTTTTGCTGATATATGACGACAGCCATGAACACAAATCAGCATCCGAAGTTCACTCTCTGGATCATGGAACTCAAGAGTTGTACGGCGGTGACTGAAATAATTGGCTTCTCTTCTTAATATCAAGGACACTACTGGCCCGGAAATCACTGTGTTAAGCACCACCACTAATATCACCAAGTTCTGAACATTTGTATCCCACCATTTCTGCAACAATAGACAATGCACAGTCCAGAATTAGAGCAAGAATCCGTTTTGAAAATGTCTTTAGCTATGATGGAACTGAGACACATCATGCATCAGTATATGTGTGGTTATTGGATCCCATAAAGAACTTGAAAGTGTTTGTGCTTAAAGCTAAGTAAGCAAATATTGCAGTTGTTCTTCAGTAAACACTAAATGCATGCATTTGCTGAACACTTACGTAACTGATAATCAAAGAATCATATCTCAAAGCCAGTTGATTAAGGTGAAAGACAGTCATACGCTTATATGGATGAAAAAAGAAACCAGTTGGCATGAAGGAAACTTGGGATGGCCTCAGGTTTGGTTCAAGAAACTTACTTCATCCTTTGGGATTACATCAATTAGCAGAAACTCACTATGTCCTTTCAAGTTCAGTATGAAAGCCAGAACTAAACCCTCATTCCCTGGAATGTTAAGGTAATGGCAAGCAGCTAGTGTTCCAATGATCTTTCCCCCAATACTGAGCAAGATCATGACCACCACAACAATGAAATTTCTTAAACTTCCCAGTGCTCCTAAATTGCATCTGAAACCGCTGAATCCGAAATAGATTGGTAGGATAATGTTGTTCACAGCATAGTCTAGTTTAGGCAACAATGTTCTTGTTGTTTTTCCTTCTCTAGGAAACATCATACCAACAAGGAAACAAGAAATTGTACTGTTATAACCTTTGCCTTCAATGAAAA
>JANIPN010000005.1:2154190-2166446 GCA_027478595.1 Erythroxylum anguifugum
AACCAATGAACACATCGACTAATATAAGCAGCGAGACAATGGTTATTACTAACCATAGAAATCCGCAATGATTAGGTAATTGAGCAACTTGACACCTCTCTTGCCGGAGAATGGAAATGGATCTTCATTATTGGTCACTGACAGAAGAAAAGTTACGGTTTCTTTATGTCCATATTCTGCTGCTGAATGAAGGGGAGTGTCATCGAATGAATTCAGCAGAAGTGGCAACCTTGAATTCTTTTTCACGAGCATCTTTGCTGCTTCTGTATTTCCCACAATACCAGCACAGTGAAGAGGTGTATCACCTTCACTATCTTTGACTTCAAGAGAAGCTTCAGACATCAAATTTATAAGCTCCTGAACCAATTTTCTTGACTCGCCTGACCGAATTGCTATATGGAGAGCTGTATCAGAATGTGAACTAATTTTTGCAGCAAGTGCTTTTGGATCACGGTCAAGGATACTCTTGGTGATCCCCCAATCTCCCTTTATGGCAGCTTTGTATAATTGCAAGTAGTAAATGTAGTCCTGATGCTTCTCCTCAGTGCCTGACCGGCAAGAAATAGTTTCAGGCATTGCATTTGATTGAACAATGAAACTACAATTACCGTCAGAAAAAGGAACATCAATCTACTTTCCTTACCCTCATTATGATCACCGTCATGATCTGCAGTTTTGGCTTCCAATGGAGGATCGTTGACTTGCCCAATGGAGTTGTTGGAATCAGCATCATTCATGGGCTGTGAATCCGGTGTGATCTCATCTTTAGATAAACCATTCTGGCCTGTAGTAGTAGATGCATCTACTGTGTCCACCATTGCTGATCAAGCTTACTTAAAACCGAGATTTCCTCTACTTCTGAAAGACTGTTGCTTTCTGTCAGCAGTTCCCTCTTCGTTTTGACAGATTTAAAGGGTTTTTTTCAATTAAAGAAAGACAACTTGTGAAACTAGTCAACACCGAGTTGGCTCCCTTTCCTGGTAATTCACACGTTCACACCACTACCGTCTACATAATCCTCCACATATCAATAAATTAAAGAGGAAGCCAATGAGAGGGAGGGTTCTTCATTACCGGGCCGCGTTTACAAGGAAGAGAATGTTTTACCAGAGAGAAAAGTCAATGATTGAGAAGCCTGTCAGGTTGGTGGATGGAAATGAGGATCCCAATTTTAGTTACAGCACTGTCAGCCAATGTCCTGGGAAGTTTCTTGTCTTCGCATTACCTAACAACTCTTGTCCGGTATCCGACCTAGTTTGAAGTTAATATGCCAAGTTCGAGGTGATTAAACTTTTGAGTTTTGAGTGATCTTTAAAATCGGTTCAAATATCCAATAACTCAAATCCATTTTTAAAAAAATTAAAAGTAAGATTTGACAAAAAGGAAAAGAGAAAGAAAAGAAAAGCATTGGCTTTCAATATCAAGCAAAGTGTTGGATACAGACTCTGTCTCACTGCCCGTCTTCTATTTCTATTAAAAAGTTGACGGTAACCCTACCTAACCCCCTTATCTATTAATCTTTTATACAATATTTATTAACAAAATTATTTCATTTTATTAAAATAAGTAATTTTAGAATCAACTTTTTATCTATAAATTAATATTTATTTTAGGTACATTTTAATTATTAAATTAAATTTGATCGAAATTTTAGTGTGACACAAGATAGACAATACTTTACTAACACAATCAATTACCAATAGGGATGGCAAAAAAAGTTCAATCTTTGCCTAATGGACCATACTCTTCCTAAGTTGCGAGACAAAGATCAGAACATAAACTAGCATATGATTTCTTTGCCTAATGGTCCATACTCTCTGAAGTTGCGAGACAAAGATCAGAATGAAACTAGCATATGATTTCTTTGCCTCTAGGACCAAATCTGCTGGGGCCAAATGTGGACCAGGCTACTTCAACAAGCAGAGGAAACTGCAGCAATCCAAACAAAGTTATGGGGATACAAGCTAGCACGACTATTGGAGCTACCACCCATTTCACTCGATGCACAAGAATCAGGTAAAGTGATGAGCCAAAAGCTGCCAACATGAACAGTATAGAGAAGAACAGAGAAATCAGGCCAATGCACAACCTCCTCGGCAAGGCACTGAGAAAATCTTTTTCTGCATAACGATTTGTGAGTATCCCCAGAAACATTAGCACAGAAGTAGCAGAAGCAAACAGGGCTAATGAATCTGATAATGCGTAAATCATGAAAGCCGGGTGGTTTATGAAAACTGGGATGCCACTAGAGTCACTGCCACCTGGAGGTGATGAAGCACCAGAGAAAACAGCTCCAAGTACAAGGGTGGCAACAACAGTGCATGATGAGGCTGTGTCTTTCATCCATTGCTCACCCTTTTCCATTAAATTCTTGTGATTCTCTGAAAACACCTCCTTTGGAGTTTTTCCCTTGTAGTTTTCATCTTCTCCTTCATCGTTGAGTGATGGTTTCGATTGATTTTCAGGAGGCACCTCCCCTGAAACCTTTTTGGATTTTTTACCTTGTTTCCCTTTCTTTTTTTTAACGTTTAACTCTTGTTTGAATGATGGTTTCACAAGCTTTTCTACTTCCTGCACACAAACATTCAAAAGCAATCAGAATTCCATGGTAGTTAATATCTTGATCATGCTGCTTGGTTTTGACTACTCATAGCCACGGGGATGGCTAGTAAACAATCATAGAATGCATTGAAACCTTTAATGCGAGATGATATGGTTGTATCTATATAGATAATCACCTCGAACCACAGTAATTCCCGTTGCATCTGCAATGCTGGACCAGAAATCTGATCAATTGGCCCCAAAAACCCTGCCAAGTGTAAGATGTTGTTTCCATATGCATCTTTTGTTTCTGTGATATAATGCTTTTGCAAACTCATATGGTACAAGAGATTGAATACATTTTCTTTGCGGTTTAGAACTGCTTGATGAAATACATTGCGCTTCTCTTCACCGCTTCTAAACCAAACCGAGAAAGGGTAAGCCTTGATAATGTCCTCAACCAGCTCATGAATTCCCATTGTGGCAGCCATGTGCATTGGAGCTCCAAGCATATCTTCTGCATCTAAATTGCTTGAATTCACAGCTTTGTCACACAGGATTTTGGCAATTTCGTGAGTTTGCATATGCATCAGCTTCGTGTCATATACGTGCTGGAAATATCCAAACATCCTAGACTTTGAAAGGTTCGCATTTTGTTGCCCTTCAAGAAATTTTGGTTCTGGACTTTGAGTGACACTATTTTTCAAACAAATACCTGAAAACACCAGGAGAAATAAAGAAATGAAGACGATAACATTATATATACGTTTGATATATGCCGGTAGACACATCTGTAGCCAATTGTTGAAGGACGTGAAGGATTGGAACACCTACAATGATACAGCAGACGTTGGAAGCATCCCAGCTTACTTCCACTTGGAAAAGCATGAGGCTTGCGAGCCAAAATCCCCAAAGCAGTGTCGTTGTTACTGTCCTTTTCAATTGCTAACTCAGGGAAGCGATTTAGGAGATAAAGAGCTATATCTGTTCATGGCAATACAATGAACAAAGAGTCCATGTTTTAGTTGAGAGACATTTACGTCATAATGAGAGAACACACCCTTTTTTTCTAGATCCTAAGATTGAGACTTTGTATATAAAGAACTGGATCACTAACCATAGAAGTCTGCTATGAGTAAAAGATTGAGGAGCTTAGCACCACGTTGGCCAGTGAATGGACTTGGATCCTCGTGGAAAGTCACTGATATAAGATACCAAATAGTATCTTTGTGGGCAAACTTTGCAGCAGTATGAAGAGGTGTGTCATGGAAATAGTTCGTAATTTGTGGCAATCTTGAGTTGTTCTGGACCAAAACCCTTGCAGCTTCTAAGTTTCCAACAGCAGCTGCACTATGAAGGGGTGTGTTCCCAAATTTGTCTTTCACCTGGAGAGATTCACCAGACATCAAACCCACAAGCTTTTGAACAAAGTCCAAGGATAGACCAGTACCAATAGCGACATGGAGAGCAGTCATGGGCTTTTCAGTGACATGGGCAGTCAATGCATTGCGATCTTCCTCAAAAAAGCTACAAGCAGTTCTCCAATCACCTTTAATGGCAGCTTTGTACAGTGGCAAGTGGCAAGTAATAAAGATGTTTCTTAGTCTCCAGCAACCCTTTCTCCGTCATTGTCGACTCCTTACCTAATATCAGCACGAAAAAAAAACAGGCAAAAAGATCAAAACTTTCCAGAAATAGATTTTCCGACATTCAGACCAGCTGTAGAATGTGTGGATAAGATTTAATAATACGCGGATAAGATTTAATTAATCACTACAGCCTAAGAAGTGGTTAACGAAACGTAGTATCTGTTCCAGCCATCGTATCCTATTTTCTAAGCTAAAAGAAGGTAAATTTAAGGAGAAACTAGCTAGAGTAGCTCACCATGAGTTTTAGAGGCCTTCCTTCCTCCTCTACGGTGATCGGTTGAAGTATCATCATCAAGAGTAGGAGTAGATTGCAAGAGTTCTTCCTCCAAGCTTCCTTCAGCCTTGCGAGAGTTGCCGTTCTTCTTCATCCTTGTTACTTTGAAGGGACTAAAATGAAGTAACAAAAATGGCTCTAACCTCCTAAATCTGGCGAAGTGTATGCTGCAGTGTCAGATTCATCCGGGTGCTACTTATAAGCTACAGTAAGTAGCACCCCGAATCCGAATCAATTTAATCTTAATTAATTTATTAATTTAGATTTATTAATCTTAATTAATTTAAATTTTCAATATAATTTTAAAAATAAAATTTTAATATATTATAAATATAATCTAATATTACATTACGTCAATCCTAACTCAAAAGATATATTTATAATAAAAATAAGTAATCAACACTATTTTAACAATTTTTTAATAATAAGAATGTTAAATTAAGATTGCTTTGATTTAAATTTAATAAATATGTCTAAATTGATTAACAAAAAAGAAAGAAGCATCCATTCGCACGCAAATTGTTCGATGAAAGTTCCGACAAGAGAAAATAAGAAGAAGCAAAGCTTAATGCCTGATGGTACATATTCTCTGAAGTTGCGAGACAAATATCAGAATGAAACTAGCATATGATTTCTTTGCCTTTAGGACCAAATCTGCTGGGGCCAAATGTGGACCAGGCAACTTCAACAAGCAGAGGAAACTGCAGCAATCCAAACAAAGTTATGGGGATACAAGCTAGCACGACTATTGGAGCTACCACCCATTTCACTCGATGCACAAGAATCAGGTAAAGTGATGAGCCAAAAGCTGCCAACATGAACAGTATAGAGAAGAACAGAGAAATCAGGCCAATGCACAACCTCCTCGGCAAGGCACTGAGAAAATCTTTTTCTGCATAACGATTTGTGAGTATCCCCAGAAACATTAGCACAGAAGTAGCAGAAGCAAACAGGGCTAATGAATCTGATAATGCGTAAATCATGAAAGCCGGGTGGTTTATGAAAACTGGGATGCCACTAGAGTCACTGCCACCTGGAGGTGATGAAGCACCAGAGAAAACAGCTCCAAGTACAAGGGTGGCAACAACAGTGCATGATGAGGCTGTGTCTTTCATCCATTGCTCACCCTTTTCCATTAAATTCTTGTGATTCTCTGAAAACACCTCCTTTGGAGTTTTTCCCTTGTAGTTTTCATCTTTTCCTTCATCGCTGACTGATTGTTTCGATTGATTTTCAGGAGGCACCTCCCCTGAAACATTTTCGGAATTTTTACCTTGTTTCCCTTTCTTTTTCCTAACGTTTAACTCTTGTTTGAATGATGGTTTCACATGCTTTTCTACTTCCTGCACGCAAACATTCAAAAGCAATCAGTATTCCATGGTAGTTAATATCTTGATCATGCTGCTTGGTTTTGACTACTCATAGCCGAGGGGATGGCTAGTAAACAATCATAGAATGCGTTGAAAACTTTAATGCGATTGCGAGATGATATGGTTCAATGGTTGTATATATATAGATAATCACCTCGAACCACTGTAATTCCCGTTGCATCTGCAATGCTGGACCAGAAATCTGATCAACTGGCCCTAAAAGTCCTGCTAAGTGTAAGATGTTGTTTCCATATGCATCTTTTGATTGTGTGACAAAATGCTTCTGACTACTCATATCGTGTAAGAGATTGAATACATTTTCTTTGCGGTATAGAACTGCTTGATGAAATACATTGCGCCTATCTTCACCGGTTCTAATCCAAACCGAGAAAGGGTAAGCCTTGATAATCTCTTCAACCAGCTCATGAATTCCCATTGTGGCGGCCTTGTGCATTGGAGCTCCTAGCATATGTTCTGCATCTAACTTGTTTGAATTCACAATATTGTTACACAAGATTTTCGCAATTTCTCGAGTTTGCATATGCATCAGCTTTGTGTCATATACGTGGTGGAAATATCCAAACATCCTGGACTTTGATAGGTTCGCCTTTCGTTGCCCTTCAGGAAATTTGTGTTCTGCACTTTGAGTGACACTATTTTCATTCAAACAAATACCTGAAAACACCAGGAAAAATAAAGAAATGAAGATGATAACATGATATATACGTTTGATATATGCAGGTAGACACATCTGTAGCCAAATTGTTGAAGGACGTGAAGGATTGGAACACCTACAATGATACAGCAAACGTTGGAAGCATCCCAGCTTACTTCCACTTGGAAAAGCATGAGGCTTTCGAGCCAAAATCCCCAAAGCAGTGTTGTTGTTACTGTCCTTTTCAATTGCTAACTCAGGGAAGTGATTTAGGAGAGAAAGAGCTATATCTGTTCATGGCAATACAATGAACAAAGATCCCATGTTTTAGTTGAGAGACATTTACGTCATAATGAGATAACACACACCCTTTTTTCTAGATCCTAAGATTGAGACTTTGTATATAAAGAACTGGATCACTAACCATAGAAATCTGCTTCAAGTACAAGATTGAGAAGCTTAGCACCAAGTTCGCCAGTGAATGGACTTGGATCGTCATGGTAAGTCTTTGATAGAAGATACCAAATAGTATCTTTGTGGCCAAACTCTGCAGCAGTATGAAGAGGTGTCTCACGGAACTTGTTCGTATGTTGCAGCAATCTTGAATCTTTCTGAACCAAAACCTTTGCAGCTTCTATGTGTCCGACAGCAGCAGCACTATGAAGGGGTGTGTTCCCATATTTGCGTTTCTTCAAGTCCTGGAAAGATTCACTGGGAATCAAATGCACAAGTTTTTGAACAAACTCCGACTGACCAGTACTAGTGGCGACGTGAAGAGCAGTCATGGAATCTTCAGAGACATCGGCAGTCAATGCCTCGGGATCTTCCTCAAAAAAGTTACAAGCAGTTCTCCAATCACCTTTAATGGCAGCTTTGTACAATGGCAAGTAATACCGCAACTTCTCCGCCACCGTTACCCAATGCTTACCTAATATTGGCACGAACAAGAGACAGACAGAAAGATTACAACTTTCCAGAAAAAGATTTTCGATTACTCGGCACCAACCATCAGGATCCTATTTTCCAAGGTAAAAGAAGCTAAATAAGAAGTAAACTAGCTAGAGTATATCACCAGGATTTTTAGAGACTTCCTTTCCTCCTCTACTGTGATCAGTTGAAGTATTATCATTATGATCATCACAAGCAGTAGATTGCAAGAGTTCTTCCTTCAAGCTTCCTTCAGCCTCATATGAATGGCCTGTCCTCCTCATTTTTGTTACTTTGAAGGACTAAAATGGCTCTAAGCTCTTAAATCTGGAAGTGTATCAGTATGATGCAGTTTCAGAATCCTGGTGATGCTACTTATATGCTACTGCCATGCAGCTAATGTAATGCAGACGAACTAACGTGGGATCCATCTTGCAGAAAAGTCAAGAATAACATTAAATCAAGAAGATGATGTCTTGGTATATCAGATTGATGACGTTTCAAATACAAAAAAAAAATGATAATCCAAACCTACTTCTTTCAAGTTAATTGTAAAAAATTTTAAAAAGTTTTGAATAATAGAAATATTTTAAAATTAAAAATATTATATATGCGATAATTTGTTTAATTCTGCGACGAAAGTTTAGGAATAACAAATTAAAAATGTTTAATTTTTAAAATTTTTATTTAATACTTAAGTGTTTAAATTTTTAATTGAGTAGTAATTAATTTTTTAGATGTTTTAAAAATTCAATTTAATGACATAATATATTTACTAAATATTACATAAATATTTATCGATTAATTTTGCCGGTTTTAAACCGCATTGTGTAATTTTTATTATTAATCAGAGAATCTGCTTATGATTAATTCAAATGTAACCGAACGACAAAATTTTGATTTCATTTAATTTTATATTTTTTTAAAATATTTTTAAAATATTAAAGTTAAGATTTTAAATACTTTAAAATATTAAAATTTAACTTATATTAATATGAAATGAAGGCCAATATGGAATTGATGATGTTTACGTGCAGATAAAGAACCATTAAACCCCCCTCATGTATGCAGTCGTTTAAAATTTGGAGCCAGAGCTTTGCTTCCCGCAAGGGACCTACCCGGCTTGAGCGGTGATTAGTCTGGGTGTGGCTGGCTTAAAGTGTCTTCTAATAGTTGGGACCCGCTTAAGACACCTCGTGGGAAACAAAAAAAAAAGAACCATTAAAGCAGTGCATGTTAAGCCAAACCCAATCGAGGTTGTCGTCATTACTTTTCTTCGTACCGACAATTTAAGACTCACGATTCAGGACTCTCAATCTTATCTTTCGGAGCATTCATCTGCTGTTTATTAGGATTTGGACTATTATTCGTCGTCATGTGTATCGAGAGAGCAACAAATATATCAACTAGCTTGCTCATTATGCCGGGCAGCTGGCAGATGCCGTTACTTATTCTACTACTATACTCATTGGGTGCCACAGGATCCTTCTAGAGGATTTATCGGGAGCCTGTTCTCTCCGTTTTGTGACATAGTTTGTATTAGCTGTTTCTCTTTTATTAAAAAAAAAAGTCACCATCTTTCTTTTTTAATATTTCATTTCTAATATCTTATCGATCTCTTTTTTTTTATTTTTTTACCAGTATATCTTATCGATCTGAATGATTGGGGGTGAAGTTGGGATGAGATCTTCTGTCTAATATTATGGTGTCTTATTCTGTCCCATAAATCTCAGTCATTTATTTACGTGGATCTCACGTTTATTTATGCAGAATTCATGCAAGCTTTACATAAATAAATGACTTAAATTTATAGAAAAGAATAAAATATCCTAATATTAAATAAAAAATTCGGACTCGATGAAGTCACGGTGGAACAGCTTTTTCTGTCTCCAAAAGGTCTTCCGGGAAATCTAGCCAAATAATAGTAGACAAAGGAAATTAGGAAGCCAAAAGCAAATTCACTGATCCTGCCATCTGTAATATGAACATCAGAACATAGCCTACCTAAGACAAGGTACTGTCACTGTAATTGACTGATATATCTACAACAAATTTAATCGTAGATATATCAAGTATTAAAAGTGGGGCATACTTTTTTTTAGTGTACAACTTTTTGACTTTCAATAAAATTTCATAAATTTTACAGGTATTTGTTATTTGTCAATTCTTGCTATAAATATAATTACTAAACGCAACAAATAAATTTAAGATCCTTCACCTACCATCGGCAATATGAACATAGCCTACCTAACCATTGACAAGGTAGATATATCAAATTTTATGGTAGATATATCAATTATTAAAAGTGGGACATACTTTTTAATGCACAATATATATATATAAAGATTTTGTACTTTTTGACTTTCGGTTAATTTTCATAAATTTTACAGGTATTTGTTATTTGTCAATTCTTACTATAAATATTACTATTCAACGCAATAAATAAATTTAGTTGCAATCCTTCACCTGCCATATGTAATATGAACATAGCCTTCGTAACGATTGTTCAAGTAATGTTTTACCGTGTGGATTTGTCTTTTAGTTGGTAATTGACGGCGTAAAGTTAAGGTTTCTGTTGAATTAAGGGCCGATTGGTTAGCATGAGAAATGACAATAAAAATAAGAATGAATGTAGTTAAGAAAAAGAATGAATATTATCATTATAATTGTGATAATTAGTTAAGAATAAGGAATAATTACCATTAGTATTAATAGTGATTATTTTGTAAAAATTATTATAATTAATTAAATTTAATAATTAAATTTAATTATATTGACTCTTTCCAGCAGCTACTGAACTGAATAGTTTTGCTTCAAAGGAAAGAAACTTTGCAGAATAACAACATTTGCTTCCTATAACTGAATGTATTCTCTGTAAATAATGTATGTATCTCACTAGTGTTTATAAAGGTTCGAATACCAGGGTTTGAAGGTTTGTTGTATAGAGACTATGAGGTTTTCATAATTTCAGAAATGGAAATTTCACTTTCAAATTAGCTTCTTCGACGCTTAGAAAATTTTCAGTATAACTCTCTACACACTCATTCATAACAACTCAAAAACAACTCTAAAAGTAAGGAAATTTTTCATACGCAGAAGATGAAGAGAAGAAGATGTTTTTTTTTCATATGTTGCAACTGTTATATTACCTAGAAAGTGATCTGGAGCCTTTTAAGTTAGCCCTCACATCTTTCCTGCTATCTTACATCAATGGTTCAAAATCAAAGACAAAAACAACTAAAGAGCAAGATTTTGACATGTATCTCACTCTCTTTGGTTCAGCAAGTACAGAGTAAAGTTGTTGGTTGATACATTAACAAAAAACTAACACAAGGATTTCCTAAAGATTTAAAGCTGCAAAAAGTAAAACAAGGAAGTTTGATGCTGCTGGAACAAAAAGTGATGCTCGGTTTTAACTAGTTTAATTCCCTTTGATGACAAGTGTTACTTTGACTTTGAAATCTTCTACTTCATCGACTTGCAAGGCTTCTCTTCAATTGCTTCAAGTGTTTGCTTCAGAATTTGTTTTAGATATTGATAACTCTGCTTCAAGTTTTTCTTCAGCTGATGTAATCTACACTTGCTGCACATCTTCTGGTTCTTCATTCTTCAATCTTTCATTGCATGTAGATTCATTTTTCTTACTTATCTTCCATTGATCTTCATTCCCATACTGATTTTCAATCATTCTGATTCTGTTCCTTGGATCCAAGCATTTTTGAATTGCTGCCAAAATCATCATCTCTAGCTTCCTCTTAAACACTGAAAACTTGTTCTTCAGTTTGCTTCTCTTCTTCACTTTCACTGAATTTGCAAATTCCTTCACAAACTTCAGCACAGCAGGCTGCATGAAACAACACAGATCAACAGTCTTAAATGTGGGAAGGCGGCAATAAGTTATCCATACTCAGATTAATCTTTGCTCGCACCGGGTCAGCCCGTAAGGAATAAGTGCTAGTCAAACAAATTTTTTCATTTCCAAAACTTGAACTCGAAACCTCTAGTTAAAGTATGAGAGTGTTGAATCACTCACACCAACCGTATTTCTAAGACTTTTAACATCTTGATAGTTCATACATATTTGGCACTTGATAGTTCATACTTATTTTTTAATGCCGACACATATGAACACGTGTCCACCACGCGTTAGACATGGACACGTGTCCGACATACGGACATGGCTCTATTTTGCCTTGTCTGTGCTTGATACGGAAACCCCAAGAAAACAAGGTTCTTGAAACCCCCTAATCCTATTGAATCAAAACCCCAATCTTTCTATTCTAAGAGCATGCTAGATCAAACCCCAAATCATAAGTTTGAGACCCAATCCCAAAGAAATTAGAAGTCAATTTACATTGCAATAATTTACTTACTAATGCACATCAATTTCTCGAAGTAACTATGAAGACATTCACGCCTCCTGTAAAGAACTCGCTCTGAAATTTTTTTAATCCATCATATCTAAGTTTACAAGGTTATAATAAGATTTAAATATCCTTGACTAATTCCTAAACCTAATAGGAATGGGTTTGTAAGCCCATTGAACATAATCTGATCCAAATCTTAAAATAACCCAAACAAACAAAGCATATGCTACCAACTAAAAGAACAGCCCATAAATCAACCCTTGGGCCTAAAATAAAAGATAATAAATAAAAAGCCCAAATCTTCTTGTTTTTAAGCTCCAAGTGCATCCGGTCCAAGGATTTGAATTAAATGGATTCGTTTGGGCTCAATTTCATTAAACTCTCCTCCAATAGGCTTGGAGTTCGCCATCTTCTCAAGATCCTTACTCCTGCTCACATCAGTCGCTCCCTCCTAAAAAAGATTCGTCCTCGAA
>JANIPN010000005.1:2322728-2341955 GCA_027478595.1 Erythroxylum anguifugum
ATACCCATCGAGTTCGGGTACAATTGCCATCCCTAGACGTAGGAGGTAGTTATGCCTCACTTGGGTATTTAAACAATAACATCAATGAAAGAAGTAGCTTCCAAAAATCAATTAAGTCTTTGAGCTCTTAGTCTCAAGGGGTTCCCTCTCTAGAGCCTGAAATCATAGCCAGCATAGGTCGCAAAAAGAAAAAACCCCAACATAACCACTCAAACACCACCCACACCTTTAACCGAAAGACCCATAACCAGATCCTTAACCCGGGACCATAACAGCCTACCCAACGATTAGATCAAGTAATGTTTTAACGTGTGGACTTGTCTTTTAGTTGATAATTGACAGTGGAAAGTTGAGGCTTTCTGTTGAATTTAGTGTCAGTGGGATTAGATTGGTTTCCAGGAGAACTCGTGCTTCTCCAGGAGGACTGCAAGAACACGTGCACATTTCTTCATTCAATCAGATATATCTACCGACCAAGACTAAGAACAGGGGATAATAAACAGCCAGACTTGGATATGAACATGACAGATATATCTACCGACCAAGACTAAGAACAGGGGATAATAAACAGCCAGACTTGGATATGAACATGTATACATTTCTTCATTCAATCAGATGCATCCACCAACCAAGACTATGAACAGGAGATAATAAACAGCAGACATGGATATGAACAGCCTCCTCTAACTGCAATGATTTCCTGTTACTTTTATTATTAAAGATAATAAATTAATTCAAACTAGACTGAGTCAAAATCAACGAAGCAAACTCATTTTGATCTAAGTTCAACTTAGGATCAAACTTGATAAAATTTTTCAAGTTGAGCCAGAAATCATATAACATTAACCAGTTTTGGATGGTACAAACAGAGCTTCTCAAGCAAAAGTGTAGTCCAGTAGTTACAAGCTCATCCTACCAGGTCAACTGGGTTTGAATCACAACTTCTTCCTCATTGAAACTCTGCTCTCCCAGGTTAAACAAGGGAAAAGGTTTCCGAAGAAGAGAATTCATGGTGGCTATGGCAAGCTAAAGTGTTTCTAAAAGGTGTTGTTAACAAAATTGCACTAAGACAGATTAAATATCTGCACTGGCCAGCGGTGTTTTCGACCGTCAAGGCTTACTCCAGTTGTTTCCAGGGAAATGTCAATGCTTCGATGTTGTGCAGCTCGGGCAATGCTGATGCGTAAATGAATGCTTGCAGCAGGACATTCATAGGTGCCAACTGCCGCGGTATTGTCAGTTGAAAGTTTTCCCCGTGCGATTGCTATTGGTTCTCTAAGTGTGAAGATTGTTTGGGACCAATGTGTTTTTTGAGTATATGGTGAGGTAGTCAAAACAGTAGGTGTTTCTCTGCAGAACCTGGCAGTAAAGCCAGTGTCAAACCACAGGACAACCCCATAACACCACATTGTCTCTGATGTTAATCCAGTAGAGTTGCTTTCTGTGCTAGCCAATTTCGGTTCGAGGTTAATGCTTGCAGTGAAATCCACCTCATCAGGCTTCATAGTAGCCAAGTCAAAAGTCTTGAAGCAAGATTAAACAACATAAGAAGGTGATTTCAGTTGTTTCTCACTAACTTCAGATCAATCTCAGGATTAGAGGACAGGCAAATGGAAAACTTACATGGAGAACTGCAGAATTGGTGACTAAATCCTTATCATGTATAACATCCACAATAGGAAACCGAGCAGCCTCATGAACGAGCTCCTTTCCAACACAAGACATATTGAAGCCATACACATCTTCCCAAAACGGAATACTGGTGCCACCTCTTCCAAAACCCACAGCATACTGGAAAAGATACAGTAAAAGAAAGTATAATATCAGACCTACAACTGCAAAATGTCATCTACTAAGAACAATGAATAAAAAGCTCACCATAGTTGCAGTGTCAGGGAGGATTGCTCCTCCAGGTTTCAACCATTTATCCCTAGCATGGAGCACCGAACTCAGCATGGACTCGTAAAGTAGGCAATAACCCATCCATTCACTCAATAATACATCAACAGTATGTGGTTCAATTGTTATGGATTTCTCAAGCTCCTCAACCATACCTTGAACTACTTCAATTACACCAATGGACTGTTTATTGCCTACAGTTTGGCCATCAATGTGCCAAAGGCCATTGTCTTTTGCAATCTATAATTAAGGGGCAAAAGAAGAACAATAAGATAAAGCTAAGAGATAAAAGATGATATTGAAAACAAACCACAGTATACCTGAGTAGCCACAGCAGCCATCTTTTCACTGGCTTCAACTGCAATTACTCTTGAAGCTCCAGCTTGGGCTGCAAAAAGACTGCATGGAAAGAAATAAACAATGAAAAGTATGTTGCAATTATCTTTGTGTATTCCAAAATGAAGTTTTTATCTTATCATTTCTTGGATATTAACTTAAAAATTGATTAGTAAAATGAAAGTTTGAACTTTCAACTCTATTCCCTACGCGTACTGTGACACTACACATGTTTTCACATTCATACTCTGGCCTGCATGTACATTTATAAGCAATCAAACGCAGATCAATAAACTTTAGCTTGCATTTGGAGTTTTTTCAATTGCCAGCCCACCTTAGTATGCCAGTACCACAACCCACATCCATGACAACTGCTCCAGTAAATAGAGATGGATTTTTCACGATAGCTTGCCTATAAGAATCCGTCCTTACCTACATAGCCACAACACAATATCTTCCTCTCAGAAACATGGAATCACCTATCACCTCACACTTCCCCTCTCATGAAATATTAGTCAAAAGCTCAATACCTTGTCACTGATCATCTCCCGATGGATACAGAATGAACTGTATGACCCAAAATAACTTTCATTAACTTTCTTGACATCCTGGGAGACATGATTTAAAAGAGAAACTTTAGAATGCATATTCCTTGGCTTTCCATCAGATGGACCATCATGTCCCACTGAACCTATGCCATTGACTGTTATCATCTTCAAAGTGCTTCCCAATTCTAAATGGCCATTGGAAGCAGAGGAAAATTCATCAAGCTCATTTTGTATGTAATGGACAGAACTAGAAGTGGAATTTTCCCCAGTATTCTCAGAGGCAACATTAACCCCTTCAATATTCACTAAATCCCTTATAAGTTCCTCTTTATCAACAGTTACAGGATAATCTTCTTCACCTTGCTCATCTTCATTGAAACTGTACAAGAGTGCATCATCTGGCCTAAAAGGTTTCAAATATCTATCATCAGCGAACAGGAGCTTAATTTCTTCAAAATTTTCTGCTTCATGTAAATGACTCCGTAACTCCTCGTTAGATTGGCAAGTAATCCCACAAATCCAACATCTGTTTTCAGCCACCTGGAAAGTGACATTGAAAGTGGAATAAGACATCAAGTCACTATACTATAAGCTCATCCGGTAGCAGCTCTGCATTCAGATTAGGAAATTCTGTAGCAAGAAAACTGTAAACAAACAACCTGTAATCCTTGTTAAACCTAGTCTTTTCAAACATTAACACAAGTAGAAGTTATGAGGGAAATTCAAGTACCTTAACCTGGATTTTTGCTAATATGCTATTCGAAGTGATACTAAAACCTCCAGAGAAAACAAACTTTGACATTTATTATTCCAAGAATTATGAAGTCAAAACGTTATCAGTTCAGAACTGAGTCCAAGTTCCAATCTTTTGTACAATAGCTATAGCAAAATCAAGAGCAAACACATTTTACGGAAACCCCACTTGAATAAACTTCACAATTGTATCAAACGTGGTCGTTGAAGGAATCACAAACTTGAACTTATAACAACCATAGTATTTGGTCCTCATTCTCATGAAATCTTTAAAGTTTCGTTCTTTATATGCTTAAACTACTCTTCCTAATGCCCTCTATCTCCCATACACCAAACAGAAACTTGAACTCATTGAAATTGATGCATCTCACATTTCACCATCTTCCCAACTAAAACTACCAGCTTCATTGTTCCCCAAAAAACACATTACTTTTCCAGCAATCTCCAGAAAGCACGCAGAAGAAAAAAAGCGACAACAACTAACAACTTAAAAACCGCTAAACAAACAATAGCAAGCTCACTAACCTGAGACCTGACATAATTGAGAAGCTTAAAGGAACTGTAAAAATCCAAACTTGAGGCTTTTCTTATCCCATGAAAATCGAATTTGTGAGATAGACGACAGTGCTCGAATAACCCATCACAAGAATTGTAGTTGGAATCACAGAACAAACACAGAAAACCCAACTCCGACTCGTCCTCATCTTCCCCATCGTCATCTCTCCAGTCTTCCCAGTCTCCGTTTTCTTCTTCAGATTCTTCACTTTCGTCAATAATCATCTTCTTGTCTGTTACGTCCATTCTTTAGTATAGATCGAGAGAGGCACAAGCTAGTGTCTAGTGTTGAAGTTAAACCTCCTAAAACCCTAAAGCTTCAGTCTTGGGATTTCAACTTTAACAAATTACATAATATAGAATTTAAAGAGTATAATTTCATATTTAGATATAATAAACAGCTTCTAATTAATGCAAAATTAACAAATCAAATTTAATTTAATTATTTAAATTTAATAAATTATTTTTAAATTAACAATAATTAAATTAATTTATTAAAATCAACAAATTAAAATAAGTTTAATGGAGTTCAAGTTCAAAATTAGATTTAAATTAAGTTCATTATCCCTAATTACATTAATGTCTAAAACCACTGAAATTGTGGATCTATTTACTAAGAAAAATCCATTTTTTAAATCTAAAACCCTGAAATTGTGGATTTATCTACTACGAAAAATCATGTTTTAACCACCTCTTAGCTCCTTTCATTGCCATTTTGTTAAAAATCAAATACCAATATTACTAAATTTGCATCTAATTGAATACTAAAAGAAATCATTATATTTTAAAATTGTGATTAAAGTTAATCATTACTTTTAAGTGCATGATTTTTGTGGTTTTTTTTTTCTTGTGATCTTTTAAACCTTTTCAAGTTCACATATCAATCTTCAATCATCCAATAAAGGGCAACAGGATGTGAAGTGAAAATTACTTCACTTGCTGACTTCCAAAACCCAAAAGGCTTAGAAAATCCCCGACCAGACACGCTTAAACAACGTTAGAAAACTATTACTATATCTTTATACAGATCAAATCCAACTCGGATTTTCTCCATCTTTTGTCTTCAGGCTTCTTCTCTGGCCTCCTGGTTTAGCAAGTAAGTGAACTACTAACCAATGCCACCACTCATCGATTCAAGTTTAAATCCCATTTCAGAAATCCCTCTTGTCTCCATTTTTGTAGATCCAAGGTTGAATCTTTTCCTTTTGAAAAGATCCAATCCAATCTAGTTCACCACTGTTCCGGTAAGCTTGTCTTCCCATTTTGGATTTTTGCTATCTCATTGATGGGAAATGCATAAAGAAAGAAACTTTTGGGGTGAAATAGTTAAAGATGACGCTTTTGACATTGATGGGTTAAAGCTGCTTTCGCTTCACTACCTAAAACCTTCGACAATTTAAGCATTTTCCTCTTCGGTTTATTAGTTGGTCATTGGATCAGATGATGTATGTTAAGTTTAATAACTTCACTTTGTCAAGAGCCAAACAGTTCGGTACAACCATGTAATTTTGACCTTTTCTGTTTGGATCAGGATCTGATTGCTTTCTCCCTTTCTCCTTTCTCAATTTTCTTTTCTCTTTTTTTAACTGTTGTTTCTAAAGTTAACCTGGGGGTCACAAATCATGATATAAGATATTTTGAATAAAAAATGTATTGGCCTACATTACTATCAAATGAACTAACGTGGTTTTTATTCCCCTTTTTCGGGTTTTAGCAATAAGATTGTGGATATAGCAATCCTGCAGAGCTGCCAGAACTTGTAGAGTTTAGTTCAATTTGCCATGGAAGAGTATGTATCTGTTCGTAACTTTTTGTTTCATTACTATAATTGAAAGTATTGTTGTTTTATTCTTTTAGCTGCTAATTTCGTTCATGAGGCTTGTGTGCTTGCTGGAATTAGGGAGAGTGTGGTCGAGCTATTGCAGAGATACCGTCGGGACCGTCGAGTACTTTTAGATTTTATACTCTCTGGAAGCTTAATTAAGAAGGTTGTAATGCCTCCAGGGGCAGTTACGCTAGATGATATTGATCTTGACCAAGTCAGTGTTGATTTTGTTATCAACTGTGCTAAGAAAGGTGTTAACTTGTGCTCTGCATTCATCATTTCTTGAGGTTCTCTGCTTTTTGTGCTAGGTGTCTTCTCCTTTATCTCTAATCGGACCTTTATGAACGCAGGTCATATGCTTGAGCTTTCAGAGGCTATAAGAGATTACCATGATAATAGTGGTTTTCCCCAAATGGTAATTTTTAACTTTATATATTCAGGAAACAGTTTAAGTGTGTCTTTAATATATTGTTTTCTTGTTAAAACACCATAAGGACAATATGTTGTTACCTTTTGCTGGTTAGTTCTAAAGTTAATCCTTTTTTCATTTTTCAGAATAGTACGGGTTCAATAGATGAATTTTTCTTGGTTACAAAGCCCGAATATTCAGGATCACCTCCTAGAAGAGCACCACCGGCTATTCCTGCTTCAATACCAGCCCCTGTTTTTGCATCATCTCCTGTTGTGTCACTGGCCAGTGTTACGAAATCAGAGTCGTTTAACTCCACTGAAGAGCAAGAATTGACTGTGGATGACATTGAAGATTTTGATGATGATCTTGATGATGAGGAAGTTAATAGTATCAGAGTTTCCAGACATAATTCAAATGATGCTGCTGATCTGGTGCCAAAATTGCCAGCTTTCGTGACAGGTAATGATGATTTGGAAGTTTAATGATTAGATTTCCAATATATTGCTGCACATGGTGGCATCCAAAGGTGTTATGTTGGAACAGAGTGTCAAGCTGAGATGTTGGCTGGCATGCAGAGTAGTATGGCATTATTGGTGTATTTGGTTAAAGTGCAACTATAGGGTTACTGATGAAATCAGGCTTTAACATCGTCTTTAGCCTGAAAAAGGCTAATGACTGGCTTTGATTTAATGTTATCATTCACCATGGACTGCAGTGTTAGAATGTCCTCTAGGACCAATACCTTATATTCGAAGTCTATTTTGCAATAATAAAGGCATGAAAGGTCAGACTATATTCAAGAATATTTATCATATGTTTATCTTTCATTCTTTCAGGTATCTCTGATGATGACCTTCGTCAAACTGCATATGAAGTCCTCTTGGCATGTGCTGGGGCAACAGGGTAAGTTTCTGCAGTCTTATTTGGTTACAAAAAGGGACAGACACAATACATGCTTACGAATTCTTGCTTTCTTATAGGTAGAAGCACCTTCTATGCTGAGCACATGTTACTTAGCTCTTCTTTTGGCCTTTTGCTCCTAGCCTAACTTCTATTAATCCGTGTTACAATTGTATTAACAGTGGCCTCATTGTTCCATCAAAGGAAAAGAAGAAAGATAGAAAATCTAAGCTGATGAGGAAGCTTGGTCGCAGTAAAAGTGGGAGTGTTGTGAGCCAATCTGAGCGTGCACCTGGATTGGTTGGTTTATTAGAGACAATGCGATCGCAGATGGAGGTATTTTCTTGGTTTTTTTACAGATGTAGTGATCTTTAGCCTTAAATTGGCTGTTATAAGGGTAGAAGGGGGTCTACCTCTTTTGTTGCATGACAGCATTTATTTGAAGAAAATGTTCCACATACTTTTCAACTAGAATATTATGTATGAATGCTTTGGTTTTTGATATACCAACCTGCACAATTGAATATAAGGATCTTAGCAGGAACTAGGCTTGCTAAGTGCTCAAAGTTCATTTACTTAAAGGGTGTGAAATTTAAGTTTGTGAAAATTTACGTTTTTCATTTTGATACCATTTCAGAATTGAAGGTTCATTTACTTAAAAGGATACCAAACTTAAATTTGTAAAAGATCTTTTTTTTTTTCATTTTGATACCATTTCTTTATTTCATTTTGAGCCATTTTGGTTCGCTTAAGCAAAAGTTAGATAGGAGTTGATAAATAGTCATATCCTTGGGCTTTTAAACCATTCCATCAACTAATTTCTTTTCAATATGGGAATTTGGATACCCAACCTGTATGGGATGTCACAATTAGGCCATTGCATCAAGCTTATCTCATCGCTAATTGAAGGGCAACGCATATGTTGTGTTCCTTCATTTAGTTATCTTCCAACCAATTTGACTGTTGTGATATTTATCTAGAATATGCTTCATCTTTTATAAACTAGCCTTAACTGTAAATGATGTAATTGTTTCATATTCCAAACCTTTATAGATCTCAAGTATTGGTTTCTTCCCATATGTTGAATGTGAGCATGTGGAATTTGATCCTTACTAGTCCAAGCATTAATTAATTTTACCACTATTTATTATATTGCAGATATCAGAAGCAATGGACATTAGAACACGGCAAGGGCTTTTAAATGCTCTTTCTGGAAAAGCAGGAAAAAGAATGGACACATTATTAATTCCTTTGGAGTTATTGTGTTGCATTTCACGCACTGAATTTTCAGACAAAAAAGCATACATACGATGGCAAAAAAGACAGGTAATACTCTATCTCATGTAATTATCATTTGATTCAAGTTAAGATTCCTCAGATGTTGCAACTTGGGTTACAAGGAGATATGTTTTTCTATGTTAAATGCTTCCACTTTGTCTCAGCACAGTTATTCATGCTGGAGGAGGGGCTTATTAATCATGCAGCAGTTGGATTCAGTGAATCTGGTCGTAAGGCAAGCGAGTTAAGGATTCTTTTGGCAAAAATCGAGGAATCTGAGGTATGCACTTCGATGATTAAAAGATTCCACCTCTTATTGTCCTATCTTATTAGTTTAGATAAACATCATCTGGAGGCAGTACAGGGTAATCAACAAATGCTGTTACAAGAATGAAGCAAGTGTATAGTATTATGCTCTTGTAAAACGCTAATTTCCTGATTGTCAACCTTTTTGCTGTTGTTATATGTGTTTTGTAGTTGATTTTCTGCTTTATTTTGTTATGATACCCTTTTTACTGTTCTCTTCATTTTCTTTCTTTGTTTCATAGTTTCGTCAATCTTCAGCGGGTGAAGTCCAAAGGGCAGAATGCCTGAGATCTCTAAGAGAGATTGCCATTCCACTTGCTGAGAGGCCAGCTCGAGGTGATTTAACTGGTGAAGTATGCCACTGGGCAGATGGCTATCATCTCAATGTCAGACTATATGAGAAACTACTTCTCAGTGTTTTTGACATTTTAGATGAGGGAAAGCTGACTGAGGTTTGTGATCTTTTATGTTTATGCATTAAATCTTATGAAGCCATAGAATAATTGATTCTCCTGTTATGATATCACCACTTTGATTTGGAGAAGAAAGTATTATGCTCATAGAAATTACACTATTTCAGTACATTCATTTTTTTTCTTTTATTTCTGATTAATTTACTTTTATTTAGGAAGTGGAAGAAATGCTTGAGCTCTTAAAGTCAACCTGGCGTCTTTTAGGCATTACGGAGACCATCCATTACACATGTTATGCATCAGTTCTATATCGCCAGGTATCACTGTTTCAGCAAAGTACACACAATCCTCCAAGTATATATACATTGGCACGATCTGGTTTTATTGTTTCTGCTGTACTATTTCAGCAACATAAATGTGCAATGAACAATACCGAGACTTTTTATTTCTGCATGGTTTTACTCAGATCCCTACGATCAGCTTTGATCTCTAATTTATTTATTGTTCTAGGCTTGCAATGGTCCTTTGCCTTTTTACTATCTCTTTATAAACTTCTCCCTTTTGTTAGAGCCTTTTTCTGCTTCTTTTTTCCAAGGTTTTCTGCTACATAAGATACTAACTCTTTTAATAGAAATTTGTTCATCTGGTATAAAGAAGGAAATCCACTGTTAATTTTTGGTACCCATGGTTGTTTGATCGCAGTACGTCATTACTAGAGAGCATGGACTCTTGCGACATGCTATTGAACAACTGAAGAGAATACCTTTGAAGGAACAACGCGGCCCACAAGAAAGGTTACATTTGAAAACTTTGTGCTCCAAAGTTGAAGGTGAAGAACTGTCTTTCCTGCAGTCCTTCTTGTCACCAATACAGAAATGGGCAGATAAGCAGCTAGGAGACTATCATCTTCACTTTGCTGAGGTCTGTAATCCAATGCTAGACATGGCTCATAGAACCATACCTCATATCTTTTAAATTGCGTACGTTGGCACACTACACTAGTTGGATTTCTGCCTCTAGTTGTAAGAAAATTTGGTGACGTGCATGATATTTTCTGGCAATTCAAGAAATGGATATATGCTTTCTCACTGGAGATATATTGTATTTTGTAGGGTGCAAAATCATAATTTGGTAATGTTTTGTGCAGGACTCAGCAATTATGGAGGATGTCGTATTAGTTGCAATGATTTCTCGAAGGCTCCTGAAAGAAGAATCTGAAATAGTATGTAGTGTTTTTGCTTTTAGTTTCTGTTTGTGTGTACTCATTACTGTTGTCACATTATTGCAGATTATCATTATCCAGGAAAAAAATTGATATTTAAAAAGCACTGAAAATATTGAAACATCATTGTATATCCAAAAAATAAAGAAAAAGAAATTTTCAAACATCATTATTTCTTTTGCGGTGTAAAAATTATCAGGATCTTGTCTTTCATATGATGAAGCTTCTTTTTCTATCTTTCTTGTAGGCAATACAATCAACATCAGATCGAGATCAAGTAGAATCATACATATCATCATCCATTAAGACTGCGTTTACAAGGGTAAGTATCCTAGCCAAAAAATAAAGAAAAAGAAAATTTCAACCATCATTATTTCTTTTGCGGTGTAAAAATTATTAAGATCGTCTTTTATATGAAGAAAGAAACACAAATATTTGCAACCTGGCATAATGTGTGCCATGACTATGGCCATGATACATGCAAACCATCCCTCACTTCTGGTTCTTTTATTTACTTGCCAGTGTATTGTTTGTTACCTTTTAGCATGTCATCATATTGCAAACATGAATTCTAATCATGTCACGTGTTTCCTTCAGAAATTTAAACTGGGCATCTCTTAATATACTCTCTGCTTCTCTTCGTCCTTCAGAAACATGAATTCTAATCATCTTTTTTTCCCTTATTGATGCAGATATTGCATGTTGTTGAAAGATCCGATGCATTGCACGATCATCCTTTGGCAGTGCTTGCGGAGGAGATCAGGAAACTTCTAAAGAAAGAATCATCTAGATTCACACCAATTTTATCTCAGAGGCATCCACAAGCAATTGTTGTTTCAGCATCACTGTTGCACAAACTCTATGGCAACAAGTTGGTACGTACCTTCAGTAGGTATCTGGTGACATATTTCACATTGAATAGCGTCTTTTAACTTTTAGATGCTGAATTTGGCTTCTTTTTTTCAGAAACCATTTCTTGATGGTGCCGAGCACCTGACAGAGGATGTAGTATCTGTCTTTCCTGCTGCTGATAGCCTTGAGCAATTTATCATGGCACTTATTACCTCAGTAGAGGGAAACCCAGAAGCCAATGTCCGGAAATTAAATCCATACCAGGTGAGGGGTTGGATATCCGTTGTTGAGTAAAAGAAACATTAACGCAGCAGAATATCAATCAGAAAGTTAAAGCTGTTGAAAAATAGAAATACTGAAAAGTAATTGACATACTATCTCTGCTAAAATTTGCGTGGGGACTACAAATGATCAGGTATTAATGAAATTTTTGGGGGTAAAGTTGTACTATTGAAGCATTCAAACTGGTTTAATCTCTCTGTTAGGATTTCTTACCCCTCATTATCCAATAAGATTAAGAAGAATGTTTTTGCATTAAATAATAAATGGGATTTAATACTAATACTTGATTAATGAAAATTTGACTTAAAATCTAAGAACCGAGAGGTCAATACAAAACAATAAATTGTCTTTTTGGTTTTCCAGATACAATGTGAAAATGAGAGATGAGCTATAAGGAAATGTATGATGTTGATTTCCTTATCTCTTACCTGCTCAGCAATTTGTCCGTCTTTTCCAGCGACAGTCAGAATGTTTATTTTGAATTATAGTTTCCTTGCTGATATATAGGGATCTCCCTCACTGTCTGTTTATCAGCTAGGAGGAATCCTGTCCAAGAATTCTTAAAACTCTGGATAAATTTGTATCTATTCTTAAACCTGAGTACTAAATTCATCTAGAAAAGTACATGTCCTCATCTAAGATTGTGTTGAATTTTATGAGGGTATTGTAGATACAGAATCCAGTAAGTTGTTTGAAATTAGTATTGCTGCTCATCATAGTTTTTCTCATCCAAGATGGTGTGTCAACTAATTTTTTCAAGTGTTCAACAATGAAGCTGTTTTTTTACTTCCCATTAATTACCTTTCCAACTTACCTTTTGCTTCTATTTCAAGGTTGAATCTATATCAGGAACACTTGTAATGCGGTGGGTGAATTCACAGCTCGGAAGGATTTTGGGTTGGATTGAGAGGGCCATTCAACAAGAGGTAAATGTAGAAATTTGCTTCATTTTACTCACCACCTGTAAATCTACTATAGCACACCAAAAACACATCTAACATGTCTCACAAATTTTTTTTCTATGTTTCCATTTTGAGTTACGCCTATTGTTGCTTACTCCCCTGACTTTAGGTTCTAAGTTCTATGTCGAATATGTATCTGAGCATCTCTTAATTTGTTTTTCCAGCGTTGGGAACCAATATCACCTCAGCAGCGATATGGTAGTTCAATTGTTGAAGTGTATAGGATTGTGGAAGAGGTATGGTTGTACGTAGTTCTCATTGGCATGAAGCTTGCAGCTTTACATGCTTCCGCAATAGTTTTGTTTCTACTTTTGGAGGCTGCAACTAATAATCTTGATGACTTTTCCTTTTGGTGCAGACGGTCGATCAATTCTTTGCTCTCAAAGTTCCAATGAGACCTTCAGAATTGAATGGCCTTCTAAGGGGAATTGACAATACATTTCAAGTGTATGCAAATCATGTTACTGATAATATGGGTGAGTTAGTCCTAAACTTTCTCCTGTTACTATTTCTGTGCTTGTCAATCTCTTTCACCAACACCATTATCTATGATCCTGCATTATTTTAGTGCTTTTTGTGGAACCTAAACTACAATCCTGTTTCATAAAATGGCTAGTGGCTTTTGAATTTGCTGTCTCTTTGAACGTTTTTAGCTGGTTAAGCCATATGGACTAGTGATGCTTGTCTGTTTCATCATTCAAACACCTCATTAGTGATCTGACAGCTTGGATACATTGACATGCAGCAAATAAAGAAGATTTGATTCCACCTGTTCCAGTTCTTACGCGATTCAAAAAGGAAGCTGGTATAAAAGCTTTCGTTAAAAAGGAGCTATTTGACTCCAGGGTGCCTGATGAGGCGAAACCAAGTCAAATCAATGTCCAGAGTACATCAACCCTCTGTATTCAATTGAATACTTTATATGTGAGTTTCAATTTCTTATTTCCATTTTTTTTCAGATTTAATTTATCTTATAACATTGCTCTTCGGTTTGGTGGCACATCACTAAAGAATTTCTGTTCATGCTTTGGATAATCCTGCTATTGATTGGAATTGCATTGTCTAACTGGTCATGTTACTTTCAGTTAGGAATTTTTATATGGTCACCTAAGTATTGCAATGGCAGAAGAGAACTGACTGACTGAGTACTGACTAAAGAGATGGTTTGTACAATGTATTTGTGAAACTGAAAACTAAGCATTGTGCCCATCAACATGAAAAGCCAAATTGTAGAGCTATTTTCACCAGTAATTATGTTGTGAAGTTAAACAGACACCATAGGCTTGAAGTGTAATTTTAGAAGCCATATTTTCTTATTTTGCACATCACAGATGTAGGTGCTAATTGTTTCCACACATATCATTTGGCATATTCAATGTGGTTTTTTTCCAATTCACAGTATGCAATTACTCAACTCAATAAGTTGGAAGACAGTATCATGGAGCGCTGGACAGCAAAGAAGCCTCGTGAACAGTTTATTAGTAAGTCAGTTAAACACTTCAATGCCCTTTTTCTTTTACGTTGCTTTTCTAAATCTCATCTAGTTGTAACTACAAAAATCTTGGAAGAATTTGCCAAGCTGAAATAGCACTTAGCTCAATGTACTTTTATTTTTAACTTTGAAGCCAGTGCAAGTGAAGGTGCACTTCCTCCACCCCTACGAATAGCTTTGCATTTGTGTCCCTTTCTAACCAAAGAAAAGTTCGAACGTTTATTACATCAGTTGACCATATTAATACTGTTTTTTTAAAAAATTGGTAACAGTTTTCTGCCAAGATATCTATGTGACAACTAAATACTTGCGGTCCATGATTGTCAAACTTGTTTATGTCTTGTTCAAGTTTCCAATTCTTGGTGCTTCTTCTTTCTGTTGCATTTTGTGCATGTATCTATATTTTGTGGCAATCAATATGCTTACAATTGAATACTCTCACATTCTAATATGATGTTTATGAATTCTTTTGTTAATAGAGAAATCCATAGATGAAAAGTCCTCAAGTTTCAAGCAGAGAGGTTCTTTTGACGGGAGCCGAAAAGATATAAATGCTGCTATGGACCGTATTTGTGATTTCACTGGTAAATGTTGTTTAGCTCTGATGTTTGCTGGTGAATGAGTTATTTAGCGTTGATTTATTTTTGCTTGTTTCAGGAACAAAAATTGTCTTCTGGGACTTGAGGGAGCCATTTATTGAGAATTTATATAAACCCATTGTTTCACAATCTAGGCTGGAAGCAATAATTGAACCACTTGATACAGTAAGATTAGTCCTCTTAGAAGCCACATTATGATTCTTTCATTATTTTATTATGGGGGACTCCTCTAGCTTTGATGGTGTTTGCCAAAAGGAAAACAATCTGGCATTCTTCAATTGAAGCACTTTGGATGAATATCTAGAAATCGACCATCTTCTTGCATCTTAAATTACATAATGCATGCATTGAGTTTCGTTTGATACTGTCGTGTGTTCCATATCATAGTAAATTTCTGTAAAAGACACTGTTTTTGTACAGTGCTGCCTCTTAATGTTGAATATGACATCATTACTTGCCAAAGGCTGTCTGCATGGTTTTCAAACATTAAATTGGTACAAGAACATTGTCCATTTCTGACTTTGAGGTTCAGGAAAATAGAAATGTATTTCATCAATCATCTGTGTTTTTACATGCATCAAAACATGGCTTAATTTCAAGCAAATACTGCAGGAATTAAATCAACTATGTGCTGTTATTATGGAGCCGTTGCGGGATCGAATAGTTACAAGCCTCCTTCAAGCTTCTCTGGTATGTGCAACTGCTTTCTTTTGAAGGTGTCAAAAATGCAGAAATTTCCTTCTGACCACCCGCTTTGTCAGGATGGCTTAGTCCGTGTCATACTAGACGGAGGACCTTCCCGGGTTTTCCTTCCAGGTGATGCAAAGCTATTGGAGGAGGATGTGGAGCTCTTGAAGGTACTAGCAACTTGATCATTTAAAAGGGGAGAGAAGTGAAATGAGAGAGAAATGGATGACATGGGAGGGGCTGGTAGAATAAAGTTGAACGAAACATTGAACTGGTTTCATATAGCTAACTGAGCCAGTTGGTATTCGGCTACCATTTAGGCAACTATATTGTACTTTGTGAAATTGCAGGAAGGTGTTTGGAGCACTTCTAATTTGCAAAACTCTTCTAATTTCTTTCACATTTGAAGAGCACTTAAAATTTGAGATTGTTTGTCCTAATCACTAGTAGAATTACATTGGCTGGAGAACTGAGCATTTTTATCTTCTTACTATTCTGTATTTCTCCTGTCCTGTTACAGGAATTTTTCATTTCTGGAGGTGATGGTCTTCCCAGGGGAATCGTTGAAAATCATATGGCACGCGTTCGACACATTATTAAGTTGCACAGCTATGAGGTTAGTTTGTGAATACTGTACTCTGATGGATGTGAAAAGTGTTTGCAAGATATCGATGAAAATTTATCATCAAAAGGCATGTTGGAACAGCGATCAGGTATAATATCCTTGTTTTTGTTGGACTTGCAGACTCGTGAATTGATCGAGGACCTGAAATCTACAACCGGATATGGCGGTGGAAGCAAACTAGGTGCCGATACTCAGACTTTGTTGAGAATACTATGCCATAGGAATGACTCAGAGGCCTCCCAGTTTCTCAAGAAACAGTTCAAAATACCCAAGTCTTCAGTTTAGACAGCATTTCTGTTTTACTTGCTTTCGACAGATGCAGCAGAGCAAGGGAAGAATAGACAAGCAACAACATTGTATCTGTTCCAAGAAAACAGAAACTTTTGTAACTTATCTTTCATTCTTATTACAGTTTCCATTCTTTCAGCATCTGGATCTCCTCCGGTTTGGTTTCATTGTAAAATCTGATGAATGTAAATCCTTGAAATCATTAGCCATTCTGAACGCCTTTGTGTTTCCACGTACTTTCAACTACTACATAAAACACAGACACATTGCATGGTTTCACTGAGCAAAGAGATTCAAAGATGTCCCCAAACCAACAAGTTAAATTGTTCTTAGAACTTCCTTGAAAACTTGTTAGAAGACAGATTGTCTAGAGACATCTTAACTATTCTTAAAAATGGTAATGGACTGGGTGAGATTTGGCTCCCTTAAAATTTGAATCAAGTTTGAATTAAATTAAGTCTAAAAAGTTATAAAAAAAATTAGCAAGTTATTTTGAACGCCTAATTTTCTTAAATATCGATTAAAAAGAGAAAATAGTAAAAGAAATGAACAACTAAATACTCACAAAGACCTTTCTTTTAAATTGAGGCTGCACCTGCAAGCTCAGAGATACTCACACAAGTACTCATGGCTTCAGCCGGACCGACGACAGGTGCAGGGAGTGTGGAATGGCACGTCAGGCCTCCGAACCCCAAAAACCCAATTGTCTTCTTCGATATTACAATTGGAACCATCCCCGCCGGTCGTATCAAGATGGAACTTTTCGCCGATATTGCACCCAAAACCGCCGAAAACTTCAGGTTTATCTGGTCAACCTTCATTTACTCGTGGCTTTCACAAATAATCAGCAACTACTCAATCAAGCCTTCCGCTTTTTATTTTCTTCTTCATTTTCGAGCCCCCCATTTTGTTTGATTTCTAAAGTTGGTGTCTTTTTTCGGTTTCCTTGTTTATCATGTTGCAGGCAGTTTTGTACTGGAGAGTACAGGTACAATATTATGCTTTGACATCCCATTATTAGCCTTTGCTTCTTTGGTCTCATGAAAGTTCTTTGCTTTGCTGTGATATGGTGGATGGCTACGTACGGAACTTCTTAGCTAATGATTCATCGTATTAGAAGAATTTGCTTTTCTTGAAATGCCTGTTTGTTGGTGTCACTTATGGATGCTGAGCCATTAACAACTTGAGCTTGTGGATGCCCTTTATGTGTTTGTATTATGTGTTTCTTTTTGTTGTTTTGTGAATTATTTTTTGAGGATGAGTTTTAATCCTCCTTGGCAGTGTTCAGATTGGTACAAGTTATTGCTGATTGTTTATTTTATTCTTGTGTGAAATGGCAGAAAAGCTGGTTTGCCTGTTGGTTATAAGGGATGTCAGTTCCATAGAGTGATCAAAGATTTCATGATTCAAGCAGGTGACTTTGTAAAGGTTGGTGGATATTTAGTTCTTCATGCCTTCGATTCTCTATTTTGAACGTATTACTCATTAATTCTGATCAACCAGGAGGATGTGAAGTCTTGAGACTAAAATCTTAAGGGTAAAAGAGAAAACTTGCTAAAGGAAACTGGGAAAAAAGGAGTTTCGGAATTCTGATTCCAAGTTTGAGAGTGATTAGCTCGTGTTTAGGGGGGAAAGGACGCTGTTGGACAATGTGCAATGAACTAAGATGGAAAATAAGCATCTTGGAGAAAAGCAAAGAGCATACTTACTTCGTTGTAGGCATGCTCGAAATCTTCAAACCCTTAACTACTGATTCTACAGAATAACCATGTCAATCTCTAAAAAAAAAAGATCATAACTACTGAATAAGTTATTCCAGAGGGGGAAAATAGAGATCCTTTTTGAAGTCATGAAACCCCTATTTTAGGGCATGAAGTTGGTTGAAGCTATATTAGTGGGTGAAACTTAGTCAATTAATTCATGGTAGTTGGTAGTTTTTAAATGTCGACAAATATGGTTTGTTGTATAATTTGGAAATTTCAAGCACCGGATGATAGCTTTACAGTCAGTAGCAATGAACTTGCATCAAATCCTATCTCTTTTGCTTTATACATAACTCTTGGAGTAATTTTGTTTTGCAGGGTGATGGCAGTGGATGCACTTCAATATACGGACACAAGTTTGAAGATGAAAACTTTATTGCCAAACACACTGGCCCAGGTCTACTGTCGATGGTACGTACATGCTTGTCCCAAGAGATGGTCGTGTTTTACACAATCAGATCATGTTTCCTTATGAATTCTTTTCATGTATTGACCATGTTTTGTGTTGTGTCATGCAAAATTTTATCCTGCCGTACTCCACCAATTCTAATTCATTTGTGTTTGATTAGCCTTGTGATTAAAGTCAACAATGATGAATTCTGAAACTGTGCAATTAATCACGATTGTCATATAAGTCATCTTTCTACATTAGATTTCTTTTTGTTGGTGGATGACATTTTGTCCCTCCTGCTTATTATATCTGATATGGTGTTTGATATATAACGCACTTGGGGATCACAAAATGTAAGTGTTAAATAGCGATAGATTAGTAATGTATGTTTATGGTCCTCTCCATTAGGCAGTCTCTATTGAATTTTCTTCCGAGTCTAACAAGTTCATATTCAAACTCTGAAAAATTATTCAAATTCGCATATAAAATTGAACCTAAGTGCTCATGTTTTGCCTCTAATATGAAATAAAGGAAGATCATGTGTTTCTGATAAGTCCTGGTTGAGTACTTGTCCACCTAGTGGATTAACTGTCTAAGAGGTCTATATCACTGGTACTGAATACTGCCTGTTTACTACTAATTGCAGGCAAATAGTGGGCCAAATACAAATGGTTGTCAGGTAAAACCATTCTCATTCTCCAAAAGAATTTCATTTATTTTACCTGACACACATGAACTAATACATTCTTTTTCTTCATTTGACTGCAGTTCTTTATCACTTGTGCAAAATGTGATTGGCTTGACAATAAGCATGTTGTGTTTGGGGTATCCCCTCTACT
>JANIPN010000005.1:2400134-2424026 GCA_027478595.1 Erythroxylum anguifugum
TTTTCTTTCTTTTCGGTCCCTCTATTTGAAATTCAACCGAACGCAGATCACACGTTACTAACAATCAAATCAATTAACAAATTAGTGAATTGCCGACTTAAAATTAAGAAATGAATTAAGAGGTACTTAGAAGGGATGATATCATCTTTTAGACCATTCTTAGGCTGCTTGCTTGCCACTATCCAAACATCATTGTCCGACTTACTATTATTGGTTGGTAGGAGCAGGATTGATACAGAAAATGAATGATGTTAAGTGATGTGAATCAATGAATGGATTGAGACATTAAGGCAAAGAAAAGTAACGAGTTCAGATTTTCTGTCCAATATTACTCTGTTTTATAAAATCTTAATTATTTATTTTGCGCGATCTACGCGAGTCTAATGTGAAACTTACATAAATAAATAGTTGAAATTTATTAGACAAAATAAAATACCACAATATTAAACAAAAGATCTGAAATCGATGGCCTGTAGCGAAACTCGTCGGGATTTGAGTCTGAAAACTCACGTGCTGGTGTGATAATCATGAACAGAACGTACGTAGGGTATGGGTCCTGTTTTTTTGACTGTGAAACTCGTTTGGTTAAGATTCGAAGGAAGCTGCCAAGAAAATGGAGCCCCACCATTGTAGTTGTTAAGAAAGTTTCAAGTATTTTATTGATGACCCTTTTGACGTACAAACACGTATTACCCGAGAAACTTCGTAGTCTATAAAAAGGTGGAGGTAGGCTGTGGATCGATATTCTCAAGAGTCTAAGCTTCTTCTCTTAGGTACTTGAACTTGGAACCAGAACACAGCCTACGACCAAACGATGGTGTGTGAGAAGAAAGTTGTGGACGAAGTGTCTGGTTGGCTCAGGGTTTATGATGATGGTTCTGTTGACAGGACCTGGACTGGACCTCCTGAGGTGAAGTTCATGTCCGATCCTGTCCCTTCCCATGAAGAGTTTGTCGATGGAGTTGCAACTCGTGACGTGACCATCGATGAAAAGTCCGGCCTTCGTGTTAGAATATACCTGCCGGAGGTAGACGCAAACGAGCAAAATAAGCTGCCAATAATCCTCCACTTTCATGGCGGTGGTTTTTGCGTCAGCCAAGCTGACTGGTTTATGTACTACACAATATACACTAAGCTTGTTAAGTTGGCTAAAGCCATTTGTGTCTCTGTTTACCTCCGGCGAGCCCCCGAGCACCGTCTGCCGGCTGCATGTGATGATGGGTTGGCTGCTCTTCTATGGCTACGTTCACTTGCTCAAGGAAAATCACACGAGTCTTGGCTTAATGATCATGCTGATTTTAAGCGTGTTTTTCTTATTGGAGATAGTTCAGGAGGTAACTTGGTCCATGAAGTTGCTGCACGAGCTGGTCGTGAAGATTTGAGTCCCGTGAGAATCGCTGGAGGGATTCCGATCCATCCAGGGTTTGTCAGGTCAGAGAGGAGCAAGTCGGAGTTGGAGCAACCGCAGTCACCTCTTTTAACACTTGACATGGTTGACAAGTTCTTGGGGTTTGCATTGCCTGTGGGATGCAACAAGGACCACCCATTTACGTGCCCGATGGGACCAGCAGCTCCGCCGTTGAACACCTTGAATCTGCCGGCTTTCCTGCTCTGTGTGGCGGAGAATGATCTGATTAGAGACACTGAGATGGAGTACTATGAAGCCATGAAAAGGGCTAAGAAGGATGTGATGCTGCTCACTAATCCTGGAATGGGACACAGTTTCTATTTAAACAAAATTGCTATGGACATGGATCCACAAACTGCATCACAGGCCACTGCCCTTTTTGAAGGAATTGTTGAGTTCATCAACAAGCACTAGAAACACCATGGAACGGTTTAGTTTGTGTTTATTATTACCAAGTTAGTGAAATCTGTCTTGGGATCATGTATTGTTGGTTGGTTGTTGTTAGTAACTTAGTATCGTGTCATGAACATGTGCTTAACGGATGCTTTGTTTTTTCGCCACCTTATCAGGCAAAAAGTTTCATGCCTCATCAAGTCTTACTACATCTGAATGCCAAGTCTCCTTTCTTTTGGTCTAGAAAGATCATAACTTTGAAGTTTTACCCTCCAGTTTTTTTTTCTGGTTCCACAAAGATGGGAACTTGGAAATCTTGTTCTTGATTTTTAAGATGAGATCATTGTCATAAAAGTAGTCCTGATTCGAAACGGGGACGGTGGATCAGCCCGTGGACAGAAGACTGATAGAGGTGTGTGGAATGCATTCCAGAATACAGCACAAGTTAGCGGAGCATTTTATATCATGCATTTGTTATAATTCATGCAACATATACCTCAATAGCTGTTTTGTTCATAGCTTAGTACATCAGTATACATCAAAGGTATAGAGGAAAATTTCTAGGTTCATGGTTCTAGAAATCGAAACTGATCTAATCCACCTAAGAAACAGATATCTCGGTTGAAGTACATGGCTCCACGGGAAGTCGAGATTGAACTTATATCTGAGTAACTTTTGCCGGAAAGGCTTCTGCCTGTACAGATGGGGAAGGTTCAGTTCCACTGGGCACTGATACTTGAACAATCTGTTGTGGCTTGAACTTACTGATGTAATAACTAAGGGAAGGACCATTGTATTCAACAGTCTGTATCTCGGGCGAGTTCTTGCCAACTTGAAGGAGGATTAAAGACGCTGCAGCTATAGATACAAGCGCGAGTCCAGAAGCGATAGCGACAGTGTTTTCAGCTCCAGAGGAAGATGAACCAGCCGTTCCAGAGGCTATTGCATTTTCAGCTACATAAACTGCAGGCTGCAATACTGGAATCTATGAGATGAATCATATGACTAATACATAATAAGAGCAACACACAAATTAAGAAGGTAAGGCAATTTGAGCAGGCAGTATATGACTAATACATGTGATATACAGAAAAAGAAATAGCTGATGAGGCACAGACTAAAAGGAGATGCTTATAGGCTTGGGCTGATAAAAAACATGGAAACTAGATATGGTCTGCAACTTTCTCAATTGCAGTTCAAGTAAGTCCTGGGATTTTTCATAACACCGGTAGTTTATTCATGGTAAATGAAGCTAGATATCTTTCATATGAAGGACTCAAAACCATTCTTAGAAGATTGGAGGGCATAAGATACTAGAATAAAATACTAATAAATGCATAGGAACCCTCTTTTCCTCCTCCCTTCACCAGGAATAGGTGGATTCCTAAGTGCTCATCTTCTTCAACCACACATCAAATCAGACTTCTCATTACAACACTCTAAGCCAACGACGCGAAAATTAGACCAAGCAAAAAAAGGTAATTTGTAACATGTCCGACTGTTTCAATCCAAGTTGTTAATCTATCACTGCAATGGTAATACCAGTAAATGTCTAGCTTTTCCAACGTCAACTGTATAGTATCTGTCCATTGCAAATGGACGTGTCAAATTTGGGAGTAGCATTGCACCTCTAAATTGTTCATTCCGCGGAAATGCAAAAGAAAGCAAAAGCAAAAGCAACATGGATTATGATTCCACTATGAAATTCACGAACCTCAACAGAGTAAATATTAGTCTGTCCAGCAGTATCTTTCTCAACATACCCCGTCCAACCGCGAGAACGGGGAGGAAAAGTCCCGACAACTTTGGTTTTCTCCCCTGCCAACCATTCCATGCTCACCTTTCCAACCTATTTCCACAGAAATGACACTAAGATGTAAATTATGGATGGCTACGGAAAATCCTCCATAGATAAGCAAGGTAAGCTGATTGGTGACTAACACTGATGATTTTAAATTACAAATTACTGAAATTAGTAAGAAGAGAAGACTTCTGTCGAACATTTTCAGCCAGTGCATTATCTTCATCCAACAATTGTCTGAGTGAAATCACCTAAACTAAGCAATTCATTATGCACTTTCACTAGAGAATTGAAACCAAATTCTATGCGTGTCCAGAACCCTGGACAACAGTATTAGCAGCGGCTGCAGGAACCAGAATGCCAAACCCCACACACCCCACACCTTATCACCCTCAGAACCCATACCCTATCACCTTGTCATTAATGCAATTCCCCTCAATTATTTGGAAGATTCACTTTTGAATCAATTTGAGGGGAAGAATCCAAAATTTAGGCCCCGCCCATGATAGGATTCAGAGAAAGAAATCTTCACAACAGGTCACCAACTTCAGGACAGAGATGAAACATCAAACAACAGCCAAAGCATAAAAGAGCAAAACCAAATCTGGAAAGTGTTAAAAAATTGATAAGAAATAGCCAAGGAACAATCTTTAACAGACCTCCTTGTCAGGAGCACACTCTTCAGTGTTGCAGTCAGTATCATCAGAGGAAGCTCTAATAACTGTGAAGCATCCGTAGTTTTGCCTGTTCCTGAATTTCCTGAACAACCTTGGTGAAGTGAAAGCGTAGGTATTTGTAGATAACATTGCATGAGATGCACTTGCCATCTCTTCACTCACTGCACCAGATAACTTTCGTTGTTGGGTTTCACAGAAATGAAACAATTCCGATAAAAGTTAGGACTTTGTGGGTTGCTCTGTCCCTTGTGCTCCTGGGTTATAGAGACCATAAAAATCTCCAGTGGAGGAGAGACAAAGCAAAGAGACTTCGGCCGTTTAAGACGGGAGATTTTTATGATGGGGTGTCGGTCTTTTGTGGTGGACTTTAAGCGAGCTACGTGTAAGGTTTATTACAAGCAACATAACTAAATCTACTGTCGTCTTTCCATTGGATCTGTTCCAAGTCCAAACCCCATTTTAAGACACACAGAATTCCATATTGGACTTATCCTTAGAATCCACAAATTGAGTTGTTCCAACTTCCAACTCGTAGCCTTCACTTTCATGTCTACACTTACAAAGTTACTGTGTTGAGGAGGTTTAGTATGAATAATTTGACCACTTTCCGTTTTGGAGTGGTTGAGCATTTCTCAACAAATCTATTTAGGCAAAAAAGTTTCAATCTTTACATTCAGAAACATAGAGTTGATTCAAAACTCTCTGAATATAATCTACACATAATTTCAAGCGTATATGAGTATTAAAAAAGAAGCAAAAAATCCAAAGAACACAGCTTTAAGAGTGATGGAAGAGCATCCATCTCCAAGAGTATCTATTTACTCTTCCTCCTGAAACCCAACATATTTCTTATCTTCCTAAAAACTCCACTGGACGTCCTCATGGGCTGCTTTTCCTCAGTACCTTCGTTTCCTGCAACTTCTTTCTCAGTACTAAGATGATCTTTGCCTGCAAAACAAGACTTGCTTTGCCAATTCAAAATAGAAGATAAAAAGAAACCATTTTGCATCACTAGGAATAGTACATTTTGGTTAGAGAAACAACCAAGAAGCCAATCTTATTGATGGGAATATTGCCATGCACATTTTTGTTTAGTTCTCTTAGTTATATCAGAACTAAGATGTACTTATGGTAACTCCATGTTGTCCATTGAACATGATCATAGGCCTTTTTTAAACCATTCACTGATGTTTCAGAAAGTTATCAAGTTCCTGAACTGTGGTCGAAGTCAAGCAAAAAAACTAGGTAAAGTATAGGTTTGGAGAAACTCTACAAATGTTAGATAGGAAGTTGTATTGTAACTAAACACTCCAAGTTCTACTTTTGTAGGTACCTTAGAAAACTAGAACACTACAGAAAAGTTGTATCACAGAGCTTGAACAAAACCAGTTGTAAGTTTTCGTAAAGAAACATGTATATGTAGTTAGGTATCAACTAGGTGATGTGGTTACCAGTAGTCGCATCATCAGGAGTGGCTTCTGAACAACCCACTAACACAGGCTTTCTTAACCAATACTGCTCAAATCTCTGTTTCGCATATCTCATGTAGTCAAAGTCAATCTCATTGACATGATCCTGAAGGAGTCAAAATGATAGCAATGAACAACTCAATTGCGTGCAAAATAAACTACTGGCATAATTTCTATCTGATATATCCAGCAATAAGTAACAAACTTATAATGTGATACAAATGCAACCAACAACCATTTAGAACATGGTCCAAGCTAGTTCAGAATCCAAAGAGAAGTAATGAAATTCCTAATATGAAAAATCAAGATGGAGAAAAAGTACCGATATGATCCCCCATAAGCCCCAGAAAAGATGACTTGCAAGTGTGTATTTCTCTACTTTTTCCAACAGCTTCTCTACATCTCCCTCACTGGGCTGATCACCTGCAGATATCCAATTAAGAAAATAATTTAAGAAAACCATATTGGCCTGATGGCCTCACCTAGCAAAAAGTTGACAAATCCTACATATTAAGTCAAATCAGAGTTGCAGATTAGATATAAAAATTGGAATTTAATCTTTCTGTGATTACATATGAAAGTGCAATCTGATCAATCTTGTAAAAAGAAAAACTTAGCCCAAGATGCCAAATTTGTGAAGCTACAAGTGAACTGCAGAATTGATATGGTGGTGGATTGGATTTGGCTATCACTAGAAATTGAACACTTTTTCTTTTGCAAAGTGGGAATGAATTCCTTTTAAACAACCACATTACAAGAGACAGAGTTAACACATCAGGAGATTAAGCATTCAGTCACCTCACACACACAACATCCAACAAATTTTCAAGACTTTTAATATTTCAACCACATCAGCCAACATCCAAAAAAGTTGGGGAAACAACAAAATAAGTATGATTAACACTCAAAATTAAGAGAAAATTTTACCTGAAGCATTTAGATATGCACGTACGAAGTGTTTTTGCTCCTCCAAACCTATTACAACGCTGAAGTCAAGAGATAATCTTTGCAATAAGGGGAAGTGATAAAAGATATACTAGTTCTATAATCACCGCACCGGGGTATTTACTGAAATCCAAAACATGAGGAGTATCAGTATGGTAGTCAGCAGCCATCTCGCAAAAGTGATTTGCTATGTCGAAGGCAACAGGATTGTAACTAGCATACTCATAGTCCTGGTTAGCAGAATAAAGTTAGTCTAAATTTATTAACTCGGCATTAGACAACTGATGAAATTAGACTTCTGCACAATGTCTGTTCAAGTGTTCTAAAACTTTATTACCCGGAAACAGAAACAGCAGAACAGTTTATCACCCTTATTAGCACAACATGACCTAAAACACAGTAGATATCATTTCTAGTATGACTGCATAAAAATGCAGAGAAACCATTTTTTACCAGTTCATGAAACAAGAGGTGGGAAGATAGGATTTTTCAACTGCTTTCAACAAAGTTCTTTGGGATAGAGAGCTTGAAAAACTACAAATGGAGGCCTTATTTATGGATGGACAACTTTCTTCAAAGAAAAAGAAAGAATAGACAAACAACTTAGAATTTGAAAGATACTTATGAGTCAAAAATTTCTCCACAATAAGTCATTAAAAACAAAAAAGGGGAGAAAAAATGATTGAGTTTAGCATCAAAGAAACACGAGGCTTACAATCAGAGTTATGGTCTTTGTTCCTTCATCAATCATTATGTTACTGTATTGCAGGTCATTATGGCAAAAACCTATACATGCATCCCCTGAAAAATTCTTTTCTAGTAGTGAAATTTCCCCTTCAATCTTGTCCAAGTGGACAGCTTGAGCATCTTCTGAGGAACACAAGCTTTTAGCTGACTTGATCCAATTTCTGACAAAACCAGAAATAACAATGAATTCTTGATCATGAAAAGAGAGCATCTAACGAAGATGATGCCTAGCTTTTAAAATAAAGTTAACCCTGAAATGAAAGGAATTAAAGAGGGAAACATACCGCAACCTATCCCATAAAAGTATCTGCTTTGGACCAGCCATATCAAGACCATGGAACTCCTTTAGTTTAGCTGCTATAAGAGCAGATATAGCCGGATCACGCATATCTGATGCTGACAGTGTCTGAAATTCATATGAAAATTAAAGAGATCGAAGATGTCTATCAACCATCAAACAACATATTTTTACAGATCAGAGAAACATATTCCAAGTTTAGTTGTATGCCTACTAGGCCAAGCACTTGATTTGCCTCACCTAGTATATATGTTACGGGTCTGAAACTTGACTCAGATTCAAGTCCGAAGAAAATATAGAGATTGAACACGTATATGTGACCTAAGCTTTAAAGACAAACTTGTAAAAAATTTTCTCAGTGAAGTTTATGTGGAGAGACATCTTCTTGGTGATGAAGAAGAAAAAGAAACTTGTCCAAGGTTGACATCATAGAAAAGGTTAGACAGATGAACAAGAACATTTATAATTCAAGTTTCATCAAGTCTAAACTCATCATCTACTTCATCCGTAATTTACCATAAAAAGGTACACGATAGAAAGACTGGCATGTGAATGAATAATAGAGCCTCATCTTACTGATAAGGAGAATCATAGAGCTGTCAGCAAACATGGTCGATTTCGACTCATCAATTAACTACAATCCCACTAAACTCAATTTGGCCTGCATTTGACCAAAATCGATGCCCAAAAATACAAATCATGCAGCACTTACCACATCAGTAACAACTGTTGCTTCATTGAGCTATTTAGATAAAGAAAAGTAATCAATTTCAAGTAAATCAAGTAACAATCAAATTAAAGCATCAAGTAGAACCCAATATACACATCAGAAGTGAAAAAGATTAAAAAGGATTCCTATTGCATATACAAGATAAAGAGAAAGGAATGCTAAATTACCCTTGCATGGATAAACTCCTCAATTCGTCCGTTGGCAAACCGGCCAAGCAAACGAGGCCCTTGGCCCTGCTTAGACATGAACTCAAATGTCCGGATCTCATCTTCTCGGTTAAAGAACACACGCACACCCTCGCCATAAATCCTGACCACAACCTTACGCGAGACTTCCTCTGTACTTGGCCATTTTATTTGAAAGACCTCATTAGTCATTGCACCCTTGAGAGGGATCACCTGTAGTGCATTAGCATCAAGCACATCCTCCCACTGAGATGCCAAAGATTTTAGCATCTCCTTGGCCTCTTCAGGGATTCGATTGCCCCTATTTTCTACATTATTTCCTTCGGTAGTCATGAGAAATGATCAGATCAAAACCAAACATGCACCTCAAACGCTTATTCTAGCAAAACCTATCTTCTTAACGCAAAAACAAGCAATCTGAAACAAAAAGAAAAGCATTGGACAACATCAGAAACCCATTCACCAAGTTAACAGAACATTTCATCGAACAATCTCAAATCAACAGCGCAACAAACAATAATCAAACATACAAAGTTAGAATCTTTCAGGAAACCCACAAAGAAATGTCCGACGGTTATAATTAACCATAGAAACTAGAGGGATACCTACAGAGTAGCGTGAATAAAACACTGGCAAACTTAAGGATCAAACACAAAGAGTGATCATATATTCATGAAATAATAAGAAAAAGTAATGCTCCAGCTAATGCTGCCAAACTTACTATACGTAAAATTTAGCAAATTTATACAACATCACAAAACCTGTAATTCCAATCAAAGTTTCCACCTTCCAGATCGTTTCCCTTTAAAAGATGTAGAGTTGTTTATAAGCAACCAAAAAAGGACAAAACTTCACAGAATAATCAACAACATCAAGAGCATATTCTTCAGTAGAAGAATAACAAAAGAATAAACTTGTCACATTCTTTAACAAGCAAGGAAAAGACAGTACACTCACAAAACTGAATCGGAGAGAGACCCGATACAGAGAAGGGTACGAGGAAAGTGATGGTAATATTAAAGCTTGAAAGGAAAGAATGGCTGTGAGTGATTTTTGGAAGCAGAAAGGAAGTTTTGAACAAGTCTTGAGGAGATTGAACGAACATTATTAGCCTCTACCCTCTACATATAAGGAATAAGAGAAAGAGTGAGAGGTGGCACATAGATTCAAGGTTGCATGTACGGTCGGTCCGTGAGCTAGTGACTTCCAGTGTCGTCTGCTATGCTTAGTCACTATTATTTGTTCATATCATCTACCTGACAAGACAAAAATCTTACGTTAGAACTGTTATGTCTTGTCCATTTCAACTAGAAGAGTGATTTTCTTATTACTGCTGCTATATTTTTGCTTTCACTTTGATGGGGTTTCCACTCAAATAAAGCTTTTTATTTATATGTTCAACGATCTCTTTGTCGTTAATATTCAGTTACATATACAAATCTGTTATGTATGTTCTTGCTTTTATGGCCTATGTACTGAATCCATCTTCAAGCCAATCTCTGTTTCACCACTCAGGTCCCAAAAGGAACAGTCTATCTTCAACCGAATGCAGCTTCCAGGTGTTTATGCAAAAGAATGCTTCAAACATTTTAATACTGAATAGCCCACCAAGGAGCAGCAATGTGAAATATAGAAAGAACTGAGAGGAAAGATTAATGACCAGCAAATACAAAATACTTGCGTAGATTAGAGGTAGCTTTAGCGTTCTTTGCATTATGCATCTCTAGCAATTTATCCAAGTTTGACAAAGGTCCATCCTTCATCTTTCTGAGCATACAAGCTTTGATATACAGTCCAGATATATGCTGATGTTGACATTGCCATATATCTGGTGATCATCATAAAGCCTTCCAGGTTTCGGCCTACAAAGTAAGCCATGATGTTGTGCATGAGCCTCAACGACTTCTTTCAAAGTCATCTTCAATGCACCATCTGCATGAGTTGTGCTACCCATGGACCAGCGACTCGCTGATGAGCATGTGTTGCAGCTTTCTGCTGTGCCTCAAACTGTCTCCGCTCCCGTGTTCTAATGTAGCTAAGATTCTCCATAAAGCCAGTCTGGACTACTTCCACACCTTCAATAGCCCTGTCAATCATGTTCAGGGCGGGAGTGAACTGACAATAGATATTTTTCAAGAGCCTGGAGCTCCGGTGGAAGAAGTCGCTTCCTACCTGTGTAATATTTGTGTACTTCTAGCAAGTTTGGACTTGAACACAACCAGTGATATAACACCTGCAATCACGTGGCAAAGAAAATTTTTTCCATTAAGTCAACCATGAGATGCAATGGAATTGTGGAACAGTGGAAGCCCAAAAGATGACCAATAGAACTGATCAAACTTCCGAGTAGTTGGCTTTATTTGGAACTCTTGCAAAGCAATCTGCAATTTAAGAACCATGAATCTTCACATAAGATTTTCCCAAATAGCTTGATCAAACACAGGTTTTCAAGATGACAAGATGGTGTACGCAGATGCATCACTTGGGTGCCATGCATTGAGAACCATACTCAACTGCACACGTATTCCCTGATACAAACCCTCCAATTTCTGTTCCACATGTAGCAGCCACGGATGCACCCACACATTTTTCCACAAGGATCCCATGATTCCACAGCGGCAGATAATTTTAGCATTACTATGTTATCCAATATACTCTTGAGTAACAGATATAGGCAACAAATTTTCCCAGGAAACCAGAACCATGGCTCAAGATCCCTAAGTTGCCATGTATAGTACCTGATATTGTAACAGTAAGTAGAACTACTTCTGACATTAATCAGGTATAAGACATTGAAAATGTCGCAGATGTCTTGGCTTCCCTCACCTTGCATCCATTCTTCCATATCCTACCATCAAAATCCGTGCATTGGATTTCTAAGAGTGTCCCATCCTTGAAACTCTCTAATGAATAGAGGCAGAGCAAATGAAGAGGCAATGCAGGATAAGTTGCCAAGCTTAAAATCGTCAGCATACTTCCCACGTAACTCCACAAATATCTTTGCAAGAGTAACCAAGGTCATTGTTCATGAAGAATTTTATTCCTCTATACTGCTTAAAACATTCATGATTTTCTTCAATCGATCCAATTGCCTTTTCCGTGGTGCAGCTTCGATTTCCATTTTTGCTTCTCCATCAGCAGGTTAATAGCAGTCTCCCTATCATTTCTCAATTCTCTATCAAACTTTTGGATATCAAGTTCAGCCAAGTCCACAGCCAACCTCACATTACGTTGAAGCTCAGGTATTCGAACACCGTTCTCTCTTGCTTCCTCTTCAGCATTTACATTCTTCACATTTGTCAACCCTTACCTGCAGTCCCTGCATATCAAGCACCTTCTGTACAACTTCAAAACCCTCCTCTTCCTTTTTCGGCCAACAACTACTCCTCCATAGTCACATGCTTTTCTTGCTTCTCCTCTCTTCCCTTCATCCATAGCCTCTCCTTTGCTCTCTCCACAGTTTACTCTGACTCTGGATCTTCTTCTCCTCCTCCTCCTCCAACTGAGGTAATTTAGTTGATACTTCTTTAAAATCATTGAACCCCATCCCCATATTCTTGGGTATCATCCTGGCTTCAATTGAAGCAACAATCTCTTGCTGATTTTTCCCCCAACCTACCTCTTTTATACCCCATTTTCTCCATCAACTTCATCTCGATTCCTTTCATGTAGTTCTCAAACTCCCCAACATCCCCTGCTTTCGTCTCCCTCACTTTCCCTCCACCTTTTTGTTTCTTCTACTTCCTCTCTTGCTCCCTCCTTTTTGCCCCTTCCTTCCTTTATCCTCCTTCCAAATTCCGTAGGCAAGAAAGTATTCTCCTCTTCCTCATCATCACCAACACCATCACCCTCCAACTTTTCAGTCTTCTTAACCCTATCCCCATATCAAACCCCAACTCGAAACCCGAACTCCACCCCAATCCAGGCCTCTCATCATCATTAACATGTCATCACTATCCTATTCTCTGACTTCAAATTCCTATCAATTTCCCAATCAGGCATCACAGTTCCTGCAAAAAGGGTAAAGTTTTACTCTACTTTCCGCTAAAAAACGTTAAAAAAAAACATGGGTTTTAAGGTTCCTTACATGTACCTGGAAATGAAAGTTAACAGGCTTAGTGGGGTCAGCTTTCCGTCCAAAGTCACAATCTTTCCGACGCTTCCTGGAGCCGCCACCGCCACCGCCTTCATTCTTCGTCCGAATTAGAATTATAACCGAGAACGCCGTAGAGAACGTCGCTTTTGGTTTGTTGACGCTTCTCGTAGAAGAACTCGCCGTCTCTCCATACACCGCCCTCGTAATCGTTGTCCATCCCAAATCTCTCCATCTAATGGTAATCGTCCATCTTCGATATCCCTCTTAACTTCCGTTTATGTGTACATCTTCTTTTTACGAAAATTTAAGTAAAAGCTACGGAAACACCATTTTAGGCGGGAAGAGAACGACCGACCGCCGCCTCGCCGGAACTAGAACGGCGACTTGAGTTATGTAATTGTATAATTGAATACTTCAAATGGGCCTGTGAAGTTTTTGGCCCAATTCATGCCATGTGTTCATTTTGGCGCGAAAGTTTATGTAGTTGCTCGCACAGTTCGTTAGAGTTACTCCAAAACTATCTCACTATGAAGGCCATAGGGTTTCGTCGTCCCCAATTCTCTGAGGTAATCAAATCCCTTCTTGGTGATTCTACCGTGTGTACTTTGGATGACTTTTTGATTTTTTGTTGATTTCGTTTTGGTTCATATGTAAATAAGAGACCTTTAAGATGGTTAATGAACTCTTTTGGTTAGAGTATCTGTTGATCTTCTTCTTTCTTCTTTCTGGATTGTAAAGTTTTAATATTTTGTTTCTTTTGCGTTGCTTTTTCCCTGTTCTTTTTATCCTTTGAAATGGTAAAATCATGTGATAGTTTTACTCGTGGCACTTCCGTTGTGAGTTTTCAGGATTTAGCTTGGCTTCCTGCTTGGCTTCATAATCCTCAAGAAGAAGCATCTGTTGACCCCTTAAAAGAATCTCAAGAGCCTCCGGACCAAGCACTTCAGGTTCATTGGATTTTTCTTTGCCTTTTGTGTTCAACTCTAGAGTTGCTAGAACTCATGAGTTATGGTGTTCAATGATTAGCGGAGAATGTCTCATCTAAGTAAAGAGTTCGTTTAAGATATGTAATTGTTTCGTTAATGTTTTAGAGTTATGATTGGGAATATTGAAATTCCAAGCTTTATATTCAAAAGTTCTTTGTATGTTATCTTTGTATATTCAGATTGAAAGAATAATGTATTTCTCTTGTTTTGAAGCTAGGTCAATATAGATGGTTGAGTATTCTTCTTACCCTTTAAAGCGCACGCTAACTATTGATTTTCATTTGTGTAGGATTTGGTTTTTTCAAAAGGAAGCACCAATAAGGAGAAAGTCGAGTATATTTTGTCATCTGAAGCTCTTAGACCCTGCAGTTGCTGCTTGTTCTTGTCTGGAGTAGATAATTCTCAGGATAGTGTTTCACTATCTCAGGGGCATGTAAGTTTCTTGGTATGTTAATGCCATTAATTCTATTACAATTCCCCAATTCATCTACTAGTTGTTTTCTGACTACCTTGACGTGTGATGGAAGGTTTGTGAATTACATTTGGAAAATTTTATATTTTCTGTAAACTTGTGTTGATTGAAACAATTTTGTTCTCATGGGTATGGAGAGTAGATGTTGTCTGAGATTGTGAGGATCTCTAGAAAAAACAGCATGCAGATAAAACACAAGAATTGACATGAAATGAAGAGACGCTTGAAGAATGTTATATTTGTCTACTTAAATGTTCTGTTGGATTCAATGGAAAAAAAAATCTCCCCATTCTGTTTCCTAGCTTATATGAATTCAAAGACAAACAATATGTTTTAGTCATTTCAGTTCTGCTCTTTTCTTACTTATTCCTGATTGTTTTTAATTTGTAGAAATCTGTGGTTCATAACATTCCACTCATAAAACTTGTTATTGCAAAGGCTCATAGCTCTTAAATACTTAAACAATGCCTTGAACCTTGCCTAATAGGTCTTTAATGTGTTGTAGGTGCTTCATGTTTCCTTACGTCTTTCCTCAGATGGTGATTCAGATTCACGTAACAATCAAAGTCAACTTTTATATCCTTTTCAAGTTCTACATAATTCTACTAAAGATCCCACGTTGCAGCATGTGGAAGTTTTGGATGGCACAGGACGTAATCTTTGTCAATCAAGAAAGGCTGATAAAGTTGAAGTGAAGTTTTCATCTCAAACTTTCAAAGAAAATGCTATGGATAATGCTCCTCCAGTTTGCCCTACCAATATAAAGAAAATGAGCTTGAATGCAGATGGTCCATGTGTCTTGCCATTAACTTCTGTCCCAGAAACAATGGAAAATGTTAGTCTGCAGAATAATAATGATGATGAACAACATTATGATGAAAAGTTCAATGTTGGGCACATAAGTAGTTATGATGTTACTACTGCAGTTGAATTGTCTATTGCTGCATCTGAAGCACTTGCTATGTATGAATTAATGAAGACTGAAGTGTGTTCAGAATCTATTCTTGAAGCTGCACTAAGGGTTAAGCAAGCCCGGTTGAAAGCCTCAGATGATACCCCCTGCTATGTGTCTGATGAATGTGGTGACATTGATTATCTTCCAGAAATAAGTGATTCGATTATGACAGATGCCTTCCAAGATGTAGGCTTATATTTAAGTGATCCTGATGATCAGCATGTTTGTGATTCATACGTGTCTCTAGTTAAGGATACCCCCCTTTCACAAAATCATTCTGGAGATAACAATGAATCCAGCCATGTACAAGTCATAGAGCAGGATATTAACTGGGATGATACAGCTCTGGGTGTAGGTACCTCTTCAGTGGCATGCTCTGCCAATCCTAATTTACATCAAGTTGTTGAGGGAATCTCAAACTCTGCTTCTTCAGAACAATGGGTAAGGAAAAGTTTTTGGCTAGTACTCAGGCTTAAGTGGACATAGTATAATAAATTTTCTCTGGTTTATCTTTCAATTTCCCTCCTTTTGTGATATTTCTTTTCCTTATTATAAACTAGTAAAGATAGAAGGCCTGGTAAGATCTCTAATTGGCACCTTCAATATAACTAGTTTCAATCAGTGGACTTATTGTAGTGTTGTGGGCCTCATTTCAGCACCAAGTGAATGTGAAATCTTCTCATGCATATATCTCAGAAAATGCTGGTTAGTAAGTTCTCTTTTCAGATGTACGTTTTTCCTTGGGGCTGAAAGATTTTTATCTCTCCTTATAATATATATGTTTTTCCCACTAAAGGCTATGATAAAGCTAGCCATGTTGTAGCGGATAGATTCCAAAGCCGCTGGTTGGGTGGTTGGATGGTGAAGGTGAGGACTGTATCTGATCTTATCTTGATCCTCCCATGCTTTTAAACAGATGTTCATAAGCTGGAGAAAAGTTGTTTTTTATGTTTAGATAGACAAAAGAAGGCTACACTGTCTTTTTCTTGTATGTTTCTGGACTATGGGTCCTCGTGATGAGAGAATGAAATGAAACATGAAAATTCCCATTTACTCTTCTACCATAGTGGGTATATCTCTTTTCCAACTTTTATACATTTTTCAGAGATATATTCTTTTTTGTTAACACTTCCAAAGCTCATGGCCTTTATGATGGCTCTAGTCAATTTTTCTTTAATGGCCAAACCAATGCTTTTATGGAAATCAGAAGCTAAAATAATATTTCCTTTGCTCATATTTTCACGAACTCTCAGAATTGCATAAATTCATTGTTATACTATCTGAATATTTCAGCTTTCTGTCTATCCAACTCGTGATAGAGTTATTTTATCAGCTGCATTTCTTTTAGTCTCAAGCATCTATTAATCAGACTTTTATTTTTGACTTCTAGAGAACCAATTATTTCACTCTTAATTGCGCTGTGAAAATTTTTATGCTGCATAGTTTGTTTCATTCTTTCTTATTCGTGTGAAGTTCTTTTTTCCTACAAATGTTGTATAATTATATGATGCACCACTGTCCTCATTAATTTGTTCTCACGTTTGGTTCTTTCCTGTCAGGAGGAAGCAGATGTTTCTGTGAATGTGGAATTGAAAAGCACAAAAGACGTCCAACCTTTTTTCCCTGGTGAAACAAGTTTTCTTTCTGAATCTGCCGATATTGCACCAGATGAAAACTCTGCTGTGGGGAAACTTGGAACCGCATCGGCATCCAATAAAGGCTCAAGATCAAGTCTATATGTTCTAGGCCCACAGGAAAAAACTGACGAGAGGATTTTAATATCACAGGAGGTTAAATCTTCTAATCTTTCCTCTGTAGATCCTCTCTGTTCCGTTGTTCCTTGCAGTATCTCTTTGGAGCATGTGGCTTCCCCTCTGAATCATAGTCCAAATGATAGAGAAGTTGAAGCTGAAAATTGCCCCAGTCGAAATGTAGAACTTTGCATGGATGGATCTCAAAGGATTTTCCATCAGAAAGTCGAACCTTTCCATCTGGAGAGATTAGTTTCTGACAAATGTTCTACGCTCCCAGTTCGAAGACATTTAGCCTCACTCAAGGCTTTTAGCACAGTTTTGCCAAAACATGATTCAATTTTAGATGTGGAATCACTTGAACATAATCAACAGTTTTCATCAAAATGCATGGGGAAGCTCTTGTCCTCTGATCAGGGGATTCCCAGAGAGTTCTCTTTCAGGTGTGATTTAGAGCATAATGTCAGTAAAGGTATCAAGGAGAATAAGAAAATGAAAGCCAATGTTGTTAGGAGGCAAGCTTTTGAAGCTACGAATCAGGTTGAAGCTACGAATCAGAAGAGAAACAATTATGAACTTGTAAAAGATGGGATTGAGCTAAATCTTAAGAACTCTGTGCAAAGAAAATCACCCCTCATTCTAAACCGGAGGCGATACTGCCATTTTCAGGTTTCTGAACCTTTTGTAGATAATCTAGGTGTGGAGGATATCCCTGAGTGGGTTGCAGCAGAAGAAACTATAATGAAGTTTCAGAAGATCCAAGCAAAGTCGATAAATCCCCACATCACAAGAAATCAAATTAGAAAGCCGGTTTATTCCTCTGAAGTTGAAGTTGAGCTTCAGCAGCATAAGGACACACAGAAGCCACAAGCATCATATAGAAAATGTATAACTGTGCTATTAGACATATTATGTCATGTTTTTTCTCTACAGATAGGTAATTGTACTTGTTTTCAATTGCTTTGTTAGGTTCTCCCATTGGAGTTAATAGAAGTTTCGCTGAGTCACACTGTCAAAGCAAAGATATTCAAGGTTTTCTCACAAGTCATGTCAAGGGTGGTGAAAGATTGATATTTCATGGTGTAGACTTCTTGCTTACAGGATTTTCTAGTCGGAAGGAAAAAGAGATTGTGCGGTTGATCCAGAAGCATGGTGGTTTCGTGCTCTCGGATATCCCATCTCCTCCAAATTCAAGGATAAAGCAAATTAGAAAATCTGGCTTCCAAAAGTTTCCTATTGTTATTGCTTCAAAGAAGGTTGGGTTTAACCTTCCAGGTTCTTTCTTTGATCCATTTTCTTCAGTTTCTGTTCTATCTTTTTCTGTTTCTTGTTAACCATTCTGTCAAAATATTACTTCACAAACACCAATGTGGAATGCATCACTGCAATTTAAGTAGACTAAAACTATATCTATCATTCCATGACGTTCTTCATTATTGAGTTCCATCTCTTATGATCGAATTTTTTCTAATTGTTTTGGATGATTTCCTTTCTGCAGCTACAAACTACCAAATTTTTGTATGGCTGTGCAGCGAATATCCCCATTCTAAAAGTGAGGTGGCTTACTGATTCAATTGCTGCAGGATCTACAGCTCCTCCTCAAACGTATGTTTGTCCACAATTATTGCATGCATTTATGCGTGAGATTCTAAGTTTATCCCAAATCATATGCCTTCACCACCATTATGGTTATTATTTTTAATAATTGGGTCTTTTTGGGATTCATAGTTGTCCTTTATGTTAGGTACATGATTCTGCCGAGTCAGGCTGATACAGATTGTGCGAAAATTCAGACTTTAGTTGGCTCTGGTGATAAGAAAGGTATTTTTGACAGAGTAGGGATAATGGTTCATGGGAAGCCTAGTTTCTGCAACAAATTAGCTATAGTAATCAAGGTAAAGATTCAATAAAAGAACCTGTAATTTAATGCTGTTTGTCATAAGTTTCTCTTACTTTCTGAAACATTTTCGAATTTGATGACATTCGATGCTGTTTGGGCTGTTAGCATGGAGGTGGACAGGTATTCAAGACACTGCAAAGGTTAATCAGATGTCTTCAAGGTGAAAAGATATCTTTAGGAGTCATTGTTGCTGAGGATGAGAATAGGGCACTGCGTCATTTAAGGCAATGTGCCTCAGAAAGGAAAATTCCAATGGTGGTTGGTACATCTTCACTCTATTTCAAGTTTCAGTAATAAAGCTTAAATTCAGTTAGACCTCAAATCTGGTTCCGGCCTGAGAAAGATTTACATTTATACTGAAGCTTGTCCTCCATTTTAGATCCAGCCGGATGCACGAAGATGCCGATCCAATGGTTCTTTCTGATGTGTTGATCTTTCTCTTTGCACTTTGTTAATTTTTGCAGCAAGCTAGCTGGATTGCCAAGAGCTTACATTCAGGTCAGCTTCTTCCATTCAAGGAGAAAGTGGCTACTTGTTTACCTCCTGTGAAGCCAATGCCAAATTGTACAACTTCCGTAGACTGGAGCGAGGAGATATAATATTTTCTTGTATTCTTAATGAGGTAAATTGTTTTTATCTCAACTAATAATTTGTATGAAATTGTATGATATTCATGCCTTAATAACAAGAACTTATTGTTTCATCAGAAAATCTCCACATTAGCTGATTTTTCAGACCTTATACCAGATGATTTACTTTCTTTACTAGATATTCAGCATGTTATTGACCTAGTATCTGGATCTACTCTATCAAATCTTCCAGTCTATTGCCTGAATCCTATTGAGAATGAAGAGCTGAAGAGACAAGTAGAGGAGTTACTGAAAAAATGATTTGTTCACGATTGAAAAAATAATTTAGAGACATTTGTTTTTGAAGATTTTTACAAATAAAGATCTATCTTCATTTTAGTGTGAAATCCGTCAAAGTGTTAAACATCATCAAACATCTTTCCCAGCACAACCTTATAAGGACACAAAACCCTTCACTATTATCCATAGTGATATTTGGGGATAAAAAAAGAATATAAACAATAACCAGGAAAAGATAACTTTAATTGATGATCAGATTATAATTACTTGTGTATTTTTACTTAATGAAAAGTCAAATGTCGAGAGTGTGTTTCAAAACTTTTATAACATGATCCAAACACATTTTCATACTAGAATTCGAGTTATCTTATGAATTCGAGTTATCTTAGAATTCGAGTTATCTTAAGAATAAAAATGGAAATATAATTTAAAATAAATATATCTGAGTACAGACCCCATGGAAGTGGCATGTCAGAGCAGTTACATCAACTTATCATGGCATCATATAGAACATAAGCATTTCGAAAAACTAAGTTTCCTCATATCATTCATAACCATAAGCTTACATTGTCATTACATTCCGTAATCCATGTATTTACATTACCAAAGACATATGAGATTCTTTGCATTTGATTCACAAACATAAACTTTCATTGTGTCATTGCACTCATAATTCATATTTATACAATGCATAATATGTGAAAGTTCACAATTCTATACAACGTGTATAACATAAAACTAAGCGTTGGACCAAAATAGTCTAACTAGCCCTTCAAAATCAACTGACTAGACTTTTGAGTCATTCTTAGTTTCAAAATGGACAATACTAGGCTGCTACTAGATTGTCTTAAAAGCTAAGTCACCCTAATACTTGAAATCAATGATACAATTTTGATGAGTTTGTGAACTCGGTGAGTAAACCATCATCAATGTGTTCACTTAAGTCAGGACATAACATCACAAACTTATAATCCAAATTCTCAAATATATCAGATTATTCAAAACCAATTCTCATTTATCACATCATTTAGTTTGTATACCAATTCACAGTATATGTATCTCACATTTCAACAAACACATTATGAGCACAAACGTTTCATGTAATCATCTCAAATAATCCAATCACTCATCTCAACCATTCATTTCAACATGTGCACAAACATTTCATAATACTATTTTAACACAATTCAGTACTTCTTCACAACTATTCACATGACACATACATGATATATAAATGTGAATGCACGTGTGACTCCACTTTCTCTTTATTTTGTTGTGACCGAGCTCTTATTTAACTGTCTTGTATCTGTTGTGAATACCAGTCACATTTCAGACACTGTCTCATACCCATTGAGATACCGGGCTCATTAATCATTGAGTCTGTTGCTTTTTATGCACATTTTTGAGCTTTAAGCTGCTTTTGACACTAGTTATTCCGGTCACAACTCCTTTATCTGATCGTGCATATTAATGTCATGAAATGCATCAAATCACATAATATGCTATTAATAAGTTTCATTCAATGTACACAGTCATTTATGGCATTCATCGGATTTAAGTTCAGTATTCAACATTTAGTTGAGCACTCATTTCCCATATTCACAGACAAATAGATAGCACTTCTAATATATTCCCGAATATTAAACTCCTCAGGCAATCACCGTCTGGAATTATCAATATCACAATCATATCAATATTAGTTCAATAAACATATAAAGATTAATCAAAACAATTCAAATAGAAATACATATATAATTGAAATTACACATCTAGGTTACTCACAGTATGCTCCCGAATAGCTATTGCCTTGATGATTCGACAACGTCTGGATGTTTTCGGTCAATTTGTGGTTCTATATCATGCAATACACTCATATTTACACATTACTAACTTGTTTAATTAAATGAGTACTCAATCATACACATTTTTATGTGTTATGTTCAATGCATTCTCAATTGACTATCCCGTGTAAGCAACCTTATTCACAAATCTTGCTCATTCATTCATCATAGCTTGTATATATCTTATTTGCAATTAGGTTATGCCTAAAGTAAGTTTGATTACTCTCAATTCATCAATCATACATTCACCAATCCTTTTCTAGTATTACACATTCAAACCATTTTCCCAATTCTCAGTCAATCATACCTAATTCATTACTTATATTCTTTGAATCACATTTGTATTCATAAGAACATCCTTATACCATCAACAACTCATACCTCTCAAATTCATATGTGTTGATACTAAACAATCAATTCCTTAAGTTATAACATCAATTAACAACCTAAACTCATCAAACAATTAACCAATTTATTTAACATCAAACTAAGTTCATTTTAAGCCCTAATCAAGTCTAAAAGCACCAATATATCAGTAGAGCTTATATCAGTAGAGCTTTTGTCAAAAGAGCTTTTCTAAAAAACTAGTTGACTGTTTGGCTGTCAATTAAAAAAACAGTTTTTTAAAAAAAACTTCATACAATAAACTGTTTGGCAACATAAAAATAAAAAACACTTTTTGTTAATTTTAACTATATTTTATTTTATAATAAAATTATTTATGCTAAATAATATTTAAAGTATACTAAACAATATGCAAAATACAATATATTATATTTACGGTTACCTATTTCTTGGATAACCATCTTGTAGGAAATTTTAGATAACTATCTTATAGGAAATAATTTAAATAGATGTCTCATTTTCTTGTAGGAAATAAAATTAATATGAAAAATAAATATTAAAACATGTAAAAAAAAGTTAAATAATATTATAATTTGAGCATTTAACCTTATAAAATTATGAATGGTCATTGAAGCAAATACAATTTTAACTTGCTTTGGAAAAGGAAAACTTGGCATTTGACGTAAAATTTTCCACCTATTTTTCCAAACGCCAAGAAAATCAACTACAACTACAATAGCTGCATAATTAATAAGCGAAACAGGAAAATCAAACCAAAACAAAAAATATACAAGGAGGGTCAAGTTCCTCCTTTTACAAAATGAAGGAGAAAATATCATAGAAATTAACTCAGTTTCTTTGTTCAGGGATTGGGGCATGGCTAAATGACTACCCAGATGATTGCAAAATCAACACAGGGCTCTCAGGAAGGCATCAAATCCAAAACTTCATTATTGCACCTATAAATTGACTCATTTTCATGACCTAATAACATTCTCCATGTTCAACAACATCACAGTCCTAAAAATACAATCTGAAGTTATACAAGAACATAGTACATGATGAACCTGACGTAATGGGATTTGACAGCAATTAACTTAATAAGTCTAACTTCCTCTAAGTTGCACCAATGCAACCAATTTGATAGAGCATAACATAGTTTGCTCATATATCAAAGATAGACATGAGCTTACTCTTAGAGCAACACTTCCAGGGTTGACTCTAGATTCTGGAGCAACATCTACAGTCCCAGGGGTACCTGTACAGAGGTAAAGCATTCAGCACCAACACTGGTTTGAATAATTATAAGTCATACCATTAAGTAAAAGGAACAACTTATTCACTAAGTTTGAATCATCCAAATTAGCACTAAATGCCTTCTTCTTCAGGAGCTCCTCTCCTTGCTTAATTACTTGATCTTGACTGGACAATCAATCATCAATGAATTTAAGCCATAGCCACATCACAAGGCCTCACTTAGAAATTAAAAAAAATAATTGTTTATGTCATCCAAAGAGAATTCACACGTACCTATCTGCACTAGCAGCAAGATATATGGGATAAGCAATTTTAGGACTCAACTCCATAGATTCTATAACATTCAAAATTCCTAACTGCTCATCAGATACCAAAAAAGATTATACATGCATACATGAAATTAGTTGTAACGTTGATAGTATAATAGCCCAACTTTTATTTCAACCTTTCTCGTCAGAAGGGCATCATTTGCCAATGTATGCTTTCCCGCAACACGATTCTGAGCAATTGATAGGCCAGGTACACATCCTCCACTGCAGAAACATTATGAGTTCCTAATTAAAATTTGGACTCACAATAAGAGGAACATAAAAGATCATAATGCTCTTATAATGCATTGTGCTCCAGACCCTTGAGACTGGGGCTGATAAAGCACCAAATGCAGGCAGAATTCAATGAACAGTTCTCTGCCCTTAGAATTGTCCACAAATTGGTATTTGAAAGTAGTCTCCTCATCAAGCCCTTTAGCATAGTATTCGCCAATCCCC
>JANIPN010000005.1:2430748-2449216 GCA_027478595.1 Erythroxylum anguifugum
TTGTCTAGCCCCAAATATACATTTACTTCCCCTCACAAACAACTGTTGTTGTTGCAAAACTTCCAATACCAATTGGAGATGCTTCAAATGTTGCTTAAAATCGGCACTGTACACAAACAGATCATCAAAAAATACAAGCAAAAATTGTCGAAGGAAAGGTTTAAATACTTCGTTCATAAGACTTTGGAAGGTTGATGGCGCGTTCGTGAGGCCGAACAGCATCACGAAAAACTCGAATTGTCCCTCATAGGTTCTGAAGGTTGTTTTTGGTCTGTCTTCCTCCCTTATCCTTACCTGATGATACCCCGACAGTAGGTCCAGCTTCGAATACCAGCTCGACCCTTTCAATTCCTCCAGCAGTTGTTCTATAAGTGGCATCGGAAATTTGCTCTTTATCGTATGCTTGTTCAACTTCCTGTAGTCGATACACATCCTCCAAGAATTATCCTTCTTCCTTACTAAGATCACCGGCAAAGCGTACGGGCTAACGCTCTTCCTTATAAACCCCTGTTCAGCCAACTCTTGCACCACTTGTTCTATTGCATCCTTCTATTCCCCCGAGTATCGATATGGCCTAACATTGATGGACTCCACTCCAGGTTTAAGATGTATCGCGTGATCGCAAGCTCTATTCATAGGTAACCTGAAATGCCATATTCTGCTAACAGCCCTTCCAGTTCATCTCTAGTCTGAGCATCTTCGTTAATCTCCATCCTTTGCATTTGGAGTTCTATCGGATCTGTCAGTCTCAACATAAATAGCATACTTTGGTTAGTATTCTAGATAACCTTATGGAAGTTCTTACCCGACACCCCTTTGGTTGGCATTTCAGGTTTTCCCGTCAACTTCACTATCTTCCCTTCCCATTGGAATTCCATTGTGCGCTTCTTGAAGTTGCATAAAACATCATCCAGTGTACTCAACCACTGGACTTTCAGCACCATGTCAAAGCCTCCCAACTTGATGATTAGCGCTTCTGTCCCAGACTGAACGCCTTGCATTTTCCACGTGAACCTTCTGCATTCCAACTTCAATCCTCCTCCCACAGTAATGCTTATGGGTGTGATGTTGTCTACGTCCACCTTTTCTTTTCGTATTATTCTCTCATCTAGGAAGTTGTGCACGCTTCCACTGTCTACTAATATGTGGAGGAGCCTCTTGCGGTAACTTCCTACCACACGCATTTGTTTGTAATTTGTCTGGTCCTTCAAACCCCACATGGCTTCCAACGAGATATTGGGATTGAGGGGAGCTCTGTCTTCCATTTTTTTGGTTACCTCCTCGTCTTCCTTCGCCTCCTCGACCATGTGCAATTGAAATTGCTTCTTCCAACATCGATGGCCCGGGATATATTTCTCGTCGCACCAGAAGCACAGCCCCTTGGCTCTTTTCTCATCAAACTCTCTGTTGTTCGACGTCCTGCTGTTACAAGGGCCCTTGTAAGCAATGTTTCGGCTGCTTTGGCCTCCTGGGGTAGACAACAGTCCTGCCTCCGGGTGCTGCCTTGGTAGGGGCGTGGTATGGTTGTTTCCCCTGTAAAGGTTGGTTCCACCTCCGTCGACACTCCCTATCCTGCCACCTTTTCCGAAATACACTGGGACGCTGGCCGCCATGATTGCCTCTTGTTTGCGTGCCCATGTATACGCTTGGTGTAAGGTTTGTGGATCCATCATTTTAATGTTAGAATTTTATGGGCCACGTGTATAAATATATATATGTAGATTTCTATTTCGGTAAACTAACATTTAATCGTTAATCCCAACTCTAGTTTGAGCCCCTTAAGGAAGAATCCCACAAAATATTCCTCAGGTAGCACCAGTTTATTATAATACCTCTCGAACGGGGCACAATACTCTAATACCGACCCCTGCTGTCGCAATTCCTTTAAGTCACCTATTGGGTCTTCAAAAATATTCTCATCAAAATGTTGTCGGACGAAAGAGATGAACTCCTCCACTTCATGTCGGCGCTCTCCTTCCTATTCCGAATCGTCAGCTGATACCATTCAAGAGCTACCCCCTCCATGTGAAGAGACGCAAGTCTTATCTTCATCTCCTCGGGAGTTTGCTCCATTTTAAAATATTGATCACACCTATAACTCCAGCTCCTTACTCCGGTTCCGTCAAATGTTGGGAAGTCTGTCTTATTAGCCCTCATAACTATCGTGCCCCGCCACCATCTCCAACACTTCTCACCGATGTTTCTAACTCCTCTCTATCCATCTTCTGCATGAGCTGCTGAAATAGAGATTTGATTTCGCTGATTTCTTTTTCATGTCGTGACTAAGCTTCCATCATATTTTTGATACTTTCTTCCAACAGACGAGCTTCGGCGCCTCGCGTGCTCTCTGCCATTTGTAGTCCAAGGAGCGTAAGCTCTGATGCCAGGTGTTACGTTAATTTCACCACTCCCTTAATAACGTCACAATTCCTTGGAGGGAATGATTGATCACACAGAACAAGAGGGACGCACACACGAAGAGAGAGAGAGAGAGAGAGAGAGAGAGATCAGAAATTAGGATTCATTCATTAGCTGTCTTTCCCTTTCGGTTACAACGGATATATAGCGATACATCGAATATTCCAGACTCTAGCACGTGCGTCGGGAGAGTGTACGTTGCTTCATACGCAGCGTTTAGTTTATTTATGCCTATCCTCTATGACACCATCTTCCTCATCTTCTTCCCGCGTCCAAGCCTTCACGCGTTCGTAACAACGTCCTTGAGATTTTTCATCAACAATGTGAGGTCAAGATCTCTTCCACCCCTTTCAATGGAGGAAATGTTCAAAATGTACTGCAAGGGGTCATTGGTTATGGTCCTTTCTGGGACCACATGTTACTTTACTGGAAAGAGAGCATGGAGAGACCAGATAAGGTACTGTTCTTGAAGTACGAGGACATGAAAGAAGATGTTGTCTTCTATATCAAGAAGCTTGCCAAGTTTCTGGGATGCCCTTTTTCAGTTCAAGAAGAAATAAATGGAGTGGTTGAAGATATAGCACAGCTTTGCAGTTTTGAGAAACTGAAGGATTTGGAGGTAAACAAGTCTGGCTAGTCCATAATCTACTTTGAGAATAAGCCACTGTTCAGGAAAGGAGAAGTTGGTGATTGGATGAACTATTTCTCTCCTTCAATGGTGGAGGAACTGAGAAGTGTCATGCAGGAGAAGTTGGGTGGTTCTGGTTTGGAGTTCAAGATGTTCCCCAGTTAAGGACAAGTTCCATCTAAATTCGAACAATATCATTAGTATTATGTGACATGATTTTGACGGGATTTGATGCATTTCTCTAAGCCATTAAAATCTTTGCATTGTCGGGGTTAATTATGGTTATATTTTAGTTAAGTAACCGAGAGAGAGAACCTGTACACTCAATTCCTAATCAATTGGAACTGGAAATTTCTGACAGGTGTGATCTGATTTGCATGTGGTAACAAAAAGAAATAAACACTGTCGAGTGTCTGATACAACTACCTGCATACCCAGATGAACAGAAGAAATTTGGATCCAGCCCTGCTTGATTAAAGTCAACAGATCAAGTTCGGTCCAAAATTTTTTTTTTGATTTCGATCTCTAAGGAGCCTGGTCCAGTCTGTTGTCACTACTACATGTTACGAAGAAAAGTCAATACATGTTATAGCTATAAATGACTCAGGGTTAAAAGTCAATAATCTATTTTCCAGAGAGCAGTGAAGGAACAGACAGCCACCAATTTATGTACAAAAATGAAGACCAAGGGGCAAGAACTAAGACCTTGAGAAGGATAACAAAAAAGCTGTATTTTACACCCAATTTTGGTCCTACAACAAAGACAGTTTCAATGCCTCATTGTAACAACGTTATAGCTATAAACCTTCATCCTGAGATCATCTAGTATCTGTACATTCACCTCTGATATCAGCTGGTGTTTAATCTGTAGACATTCACCAAAAAGGTCTTCCACCATTTTTCGGAATTATGAATATGGAAAGATGGAAGTGGCGGGGCGGCCCTTTAAAGTCACCTCCACCACCAAAACTGTCGAAACAAATAGATTTTCCTCATTCGAACATTGTAAGTCATGAAAGCTCTAGCTTTAATGGGGTCAGCGTTCAAATACTCAAATGCATACATTTGTTTAGCCTCTTCCAAGCCATCAATTTCCATTACAGCCTGTAGTAGTTCAGAGGCATCAATTGCAGTTTTGCTATGCTCCATTACATCAGCCAAATGCCGAATGCTTGATGCCACTGCCATTATAGCATCTTGGAGTGCCTCTGAGTTACGAACCCGCTTGGGCAGTTGTCTGAGAGAAGGCTGGAGCAGAGGAGGGTCTTGGTTACCATCTTGGAGGTAGTCTTGTGGTCCACTGTATGACTCTGTTCCATCAGTCTCACTCGCATCTCCTGAACTAGGAGAAAGGAATGAAGCAGACTCTTCTTCATAGTTCCTTGCAGGATAATTTCCATCCTTCATTTTAGCCCATCGACTTGGAGCTTGATAATTTCCACAAACAATTTTTAATTCATCATACATCTCAATCTGCTTTCCTCGAATTCCTCTTGCATCAGGATGTACCTATTCAATATTTTGAGAGTATAGTTAATTGAGTGCTTGGCATATATAAGAGATGAAAAAGTCAGATAGGGACTTACTGCAAGGTATCGCTTCCAAAGATCCTCATCATCACACTCAATCATCTTTATATTAGGATTCCACCTAAACCCATCTTGACTTAGCAAGTCCTTTATCACCTTGTACCTTTTCTTAATCGTCTTGAGACGATTAATAACCTTTTGATTGTTCAAGTTCAAATTAAAACGAGAGTTGACAGCAATACAAGCAGCAGTATATGCATTCTCATTAAAGCATTTGTCTATTTTATTGCCATTTCTAGCTTGAATAGCAAGAGTTTCAATGAGACACTTGTCCATTGCAATTGACCAGACAACGTTTCTTCCTTTATGTTTCATTTCCCTTCTTTGAGCCCGCAAGTCATAGTGATCCATTGCCTAAAAAATACAGAAGTATTAAATGCAAACGTTGTAGTTATCGTGGCACGTGTATCGTCGCAAATATAAAGCATACCTGTATCATTTATAGAATACATATACTAGAAGAATTAAGGTATCATGTCATGTAAGGGAAAAAATATAGGAACTTTCTGGCTTCCTAGAATATCTCCAGATGAAATTTAATGTTTGAGGCTTCATTCTTGGTGTTACAGATAAATTCATCATAAAAAACAATGATTCAGTAACTTTTGACCAGATTGATAGTTCAACAACACCATGAAAGTTTGAAGAGTCATCTACCCAAATAGGATCAACAAACTTCATTCTCTTTACGTCTCCACTTTCACTAAAAGCACGATTCTTTAAAGTACAAAAACATGACAAAGTACTTCCACTGTTTTCTGATAGTACCTAAGGTGCTAAATAGAACCTAGGATCTTTTACAGACAAAATGTTCCAGTAAAAGTTATGGCTAAAACAGTTATCCCCACCCACCTTCTCAACATGATCATACCATTCCCAAAACTACATGCAATTCAGCAGCGCCAACCGAATAACATTCAACATGAGAACCACAAATTCCCCCCTCCTTTATCTCAACAAGTCAAACAATTGTCAGATATTACATGCAATCTAACGAATGTCAACCCAAATCGCAGTTGATAAAACAACTACAGATCCAGAAAACAACATCCTTGACAATGCAAGTAGACAGCGGACAAAAGCCATCGATCTCCAATTCCAAATGCTATAACAACACCTTGCACGGGATGGCTACCATTTCCATGCTTCTTCTACAATTTCACTGATCCATAGAACCATCAAAATGGGAACTTTTCTTATGTTACAAATTAGGGACCCAAACTGGTCAAAGGCATTTCTAAGTTAAGTCTTAAAAGCAAATACAGACTAATATTTGACAAGGAACACTCGTTTCATTATACCTTGCCTTGCATAACAGCAAATGAAACATTAAATAAGCTCCCAATTCAAGCTTCAACACATGATTAAGTTCACAGTTGGTCAACATCACAAAATTTCCAATTCAAACCAAGCAAAGTGATAGAATTCCAAACCACTTCCAATGTAAAAATGTCATCAACAACTTTCAGAGAGAGGGAGAGAAACACCTGGAGTGAAATGTGCGAGAAAGAGGAAAAGCAAATGATGTTTCCGCAATCTTATCGGCGACCGGAGAATCGCCGGAAGAGAGAGCGAAGAGTCTAACTTGATCAACGAGGAAAACAACAAGGCCTCATTCCCGATAACTGCTGGATTAGGGTTAGGGATTAGCCTTTTCTCGAGGAAAAGGAAAATCGGTCAAAATTTTCTCGTACGGTTCAACTTTCCCGTAAACCAAACGTCTAGATAGAAAATTTTACTCTTCTTCTAGTTCTGATTCCGTGCGCTCAGTTCCACTAGTGCACGGGAAAGGCCTGTCAAGCCTTGCCACGTCTGTATGTTTATATTCACATGCTTGTATTATGCTTGTGAATCAATATTATTTAATTGAATCTTTTTATATTTAATGTGAACCTATTTGATGAATTAAAAATATAAAAATAAATAAATTACAAGATTAAAAAAATTTAAAAAAAATGTAATTTCTTCTATAAATTACAAGATATAAAAAAGCCCTATTATTTGTATATCTAAATTCGACAAAAATCTAATAAAAATCTCGGGATCTAAACAAGTTCAATAATACGCAATCTTATCTCTAACTAATAAAGAAACTTTTCCCGATACATCTAAACTCTTTTTCCTGGTCTAATTAGAATATAGGAGGTGAAAAATGTTTGTATATGCTAATATCAGTCAACTTCGTGCTGATAAATTAGGTTGAATTCAGACTCGATCTAGGATTCGGACTCGGACTCGAGCTTAAATATTTAAATTTCAATCCAATTTTTGACAAATTTTGTGTTAAAGGTTAAAAAATCAAGTCCAGGGAGCAATTCAAACTAGTTACAAGCTCCCAAGCTGAGGCAAATTCAGAATTCTACCGCACCAACACTTTGGACAAGCATGCATAACCCTTGCAATCAATGAGATGGCAAAATGGTTCGAACCCAGTTCACTGCGACAAAGTAAGTCCGACTTGGGCAGACTTTGATTCGAATTCGAACTTAAATTAAACATGAGATTCGATCTTCAAGTCGGACTTGTGCATTAAAAAAATTTGCATAAAGACAGAGCCTGTCCTTAAAATCAATGAGATGGCAAGAGCGTTCGGACCTGAACCAGATTCTCACTCAAGGAACAAAATTCGATGTGATCGGACTTCATGCCAAATCAAATCTAAATTTAACAAAATTTCAGGCTTCAGACTTCAGATTGAGCCTGTATATCTAAAAGATATTCACAATATCTAGCCAGTACCATCAGCAGCAGAACCACAATACATGTCCATTATACCTGGGATTTCTTTCTGAAACTTGATCACAAATTTCTGCAAGAATGTCTTCTCATTCATGGTTTATCATCCACTTGATATCTCTATCTGGTGAGAGGAGCTTCTTTGACTCCAAAACCTTCAAAACATTGTACCTAGGAACAAGCCTCGTATCAATCGAATACATAAGAAACTTAGGATAAGCAATGATTGATTCAGATTCCAACTCCAAAGTATTCAAATAAAAATCCATTCCCCTCCTGATTTTCTCCGCTGACAAGGCTATCCAGAATGGATCTCTCTTAAAAGCCATTAAACTATCCTCTTCACTCCATCCCAGGCTTTTCATGACCTCCATTTTCATCTTCCAAGTAGGCCTAGTCATCTGCAGAATCACCCTAAGAGCATGAACAAACACATGTTGTCTAGGTTCAATACCCAACTTCTTAACATCATTAACAGCATCAACAAACTTTTCATGCTTTCTCATTACAGTTCTTGGCTGAGACACCATCAAATTTGTTACCTTTTGAACAGATACTCCTTCTTTGATCAGGAAATCGACATTCTTCTGCAAAGAACTCCTGAAATCAGCAGACAGCAACCATGAAGCTCGTCTCATTGAACTAAGAATCTTCTCGTTACTGTCAAGATACAACTTGAGAAAATCAACAGACGGTTTAATATGAGAATTTAACGACCTCCAGAAAATTTTCGGATTTGCTAAGACAAGCTCGTGCAAATGCTTACCCCCAAATCCAGATTGGATCAAGAACTCAACTTTAGGTTTCAGATGCTTTCGACCCCGCAATAAAGAATCAAAGGGTGTTTTCCCACCATTTTGGCGATGTAGGTATCGCTAAAGCCGTGAGATTTCAAAAATCTGACCACACGTCGAGACTGATTTTGCTTATCTCTGTCTATTTGGAGCTTTTTGGAGATTGAGAGAGCAGAAGCCCAAGAGAGCCCACAAGTCCTGACGAGGAAATCAACCGTGAATGAAGATGAGGGTCCTGTGGAGGTGCTTAGGAAACGCTTCTGTAACGAAGAAATCAAGTCTCTACCAAAGGCTTTCGCCATTATTGAGCTTGGACAGAAAATTTTAATTGAGAGAGAAGGGTTTAGGGTTTTTGTATGTTGCCAAAAAATAAAATCTGAAATTTAATATTCAATTATTCATTTGCAAAATTACAATTACATTCACACATTAGTTAGCAAAAAAAAAAAGAGCTTAGGATTGAGGAAGTTTTAAGAATAATTTAAGTTGTTTAAATAATTATTATTACAAGTAAATTTTGATAATACTAGTTCTGTCTAATCTTTATAGCAAGAAGTATTAGTTTTTAATTAATTTCTTAAATTAAAAATATATAATAACGTTTTCTTTAATTAGTTCTGGGCTTGAGCCTGACCTATTAGTTTATCTATTGAAAATACCTTAATTTGGTCCCATAAGTCAACTATTGTCATCCTAAAAAAGATGATAATGGTCTCGTTTGATTACCAACCAATCAACTATTTTTTTAGTTGATTTGTTGTTTTTAACTGTTTAAAGAACAGTTAATAACATTGTTTGAAGAGTAACTTTTTCATCAATTAATCGAAGCTAAATAGTTGAAAATGAAAACACTGCAATATATGAGTGTTTTTATCCAACAGCTAAAATTATATGTATCAAAACTCAGTTGTATCTTTTCCTGTTATGTATCCGCCACCAACAACTAAAGAAGAAAAAAGAGCATCAAACACTTCAAACCCTGCCCAAATAAGGACATTCTTTTCGCTTTTCTTCTTCCACTTATTTGTGATGTTAGCCAGCCTTCAATTCTTCCATTTGCGTAATTACGTAAAAATTTGATGTTTAAATTGTATTATTGATTAAGTTGCAATTAAGCACTAAATGCGTTATGTTTTTGTTAGTTTTAATATACAACAATTTCTAAAAAATAGGACAACGAAATAGTAAGATATATAATATTTATACTCTTATAAAATTTTTTAAGTCATATTTTCATAAGTCATTTTACACATAAACAACTAATGCAATCCGCTGGTCAAATCAACTGATATAATCAACTATCAGTTAATAGTTAATACAATTAGCTGATTGCCAAACAGGGTCACATGTCTCGAGTTTGAAATATTCATGTTTAAAATGACGTCGATTTGCTATCATTTTTTAAGTTTTAAAATTAAATTTAATCAAACTTTGCTTAGTTATTTACTTTGTTCAAATTCAAGTTGCTTTTGTTTCATGTCTATATTGAAAAATCTTCTTAATCAAAATAACATTATTTTAGAGTTTGATTGAGTATATTTTTTAAAAAAATCAAACTAATATTATTTTAAATTTTAATTGTACTAGTTTTATATTATTTCAATCAATTCCAGTTAAATTTAGGTCAAATTCTCAACTCTAAATTTTAAATCAATGAAACTTTATTTAATTTATTAATTTTATGTTAGATTGATTTCAATATAATTAATTTGTTATAATTAATTAAAATCAAATAAATTATCAAATTTAAACTCATATTTTCAAATCAAATTTATTTTATTAATTTTAGATCAAATTTTGATGGACTGTACTAATTCACAATCCAAACTTGTACCAACCAACCAAAGTCAGGCTGAAAGGGATTGCCGATATGACTTCTTACAAACCCTTTTTCTTTTTTTCCCTGTTGAATAGCAATTTGATGTACGTACAAGAGTTTTAGGTATTTTTAGATTCCATTTGCAAGAGCCCCTGGATTGTCTCAAAGACCCTTTTCAATTTTGTGTGTCTTCAGAGTTTGGTAAAAGAATAGAAATGAAGATATCACGCAGAGCAGACTTATCAAATGAAAATGAACCATTTCCCGTAAAAGAAGGCTATCCATCAGTAGCTAAGCTTCTCTTGCATGCCTACCTTAGCCACCAATCAAAACAAAGCACAAAAAGGATAGAGTTTCAGGTATTGGAACTTACCATCAAAGACACTAGAATCTGTCAAAATCCATTTCTTTTTCTCTGCAATCTCTTGTACCTTCTTCTTGAGGAACAACCTTGAACCTTAAAATCTTCCACAGAAACTTCTTGTTCTAAGCTGGTCTGATCACCTTTTGTTCTTCAAGCTTTAGATCAATATGGATGCAGCAGGCAGAGCTATGTGTCTTGATGATCCTATTAACCCTCTCATTACAACCACCTTGCAGGCTTCGGGCATTCTTGTCCTTTCCCACTTTTTTCATCTTATTTTGAAGCCATTTGGACAGTCAGGACCTATAGCTCAAATCATGGTAAGTTGCATAAGTTGTTGTTTAATCTATTCATGTAGGTTTCGATCGATTTGTTCTGCAGAATCAAAAGTCAAAGGCTTCCAGATGACTTGGATATTCTTTTTTTCATTTTCTTTACCAGGCAGGAGTGGTGTTAAGTCCAACATTATTGTCACGAATCCACAGAGTGAGAGAGTTCTTCATTCAATCTTCTTCTGCAGAATACTATGAAGTGTTCTCCTCTGTTTTTGGAATACTTTTCATCTTCCTGATTGGTCTTGAGACAGACATTCCTTACATAAAACGAAACTTGCAGAGATCAATCACTGTGGCTCTTGGTGGCGTGGTGGTTTGTGGGATCTTCGGTCTTGCAGTCTCCTTATTCATCATCGAATATATGAAGATTCTAAATGACAGGCTTACTCTAGTTTACGTTATAATGATAGTTGTAGCGAACACTGCCTCACCTGTGGTGATTCGGCTAGCAGCTGAACTAAAATTTGCAACTTCTGATGTAGGAAGATTGGGGATATCAGCTTCTTTGATCAGTGAGATGTGTTGTGTGTTGTGGTTCTCTCTGTATTTTGCTTTCAGATCGTGGAAAATGTTCGGAAGAGGGATCCTTTTCGTTCTTATGACTCTGGCACTTATCTTCCTGAATAAGTATCTGGCATTTTGGTGCAACCAACGAAACCAGACCCAAAAATATGTTACAAACACAGAGGTATTGGTCATCTTATTCCTTCTTATAGGCCTGGCATTTACAATCGAAAAGTACGAATATAACAGTATGATCTGCTGCTTCTTCGTCGGCTTGGCCTTCCCAAGGGAAGGCAAGACAATGCGGACTCTGTTGCGGAAACTCAATTATGCAGTTTACAACTTCATCCTCCCAATATACTTTGGCTATGTGGGATTTCAGCTCAATCTGAACTATCTTAACAGCTATAGGAACATAACTGTGACCGCCCTTCTGATCTTTCTGAGTTTTGGGGGTAAGATAATTGGTGTATTGGCTGCTTGTCATCACCTAAAGATTCCCAAGGTTGAGGCTGTTTTCCTAGGCCTTTTACTCAGTGTAAAAGGCCATGCAGAACTTCTACTCATTCAGACAATACCATCCGAAACTGTGAGTATCCTAATCCTGATAACTTCTCATCATTATCCGAACCCGGATCGATCCATCCCAAAACTTGCAGAAGCTATTCTACCCTTCTCTTTCAATGTGCAAGTGCAATGTCATGCATATAAGTAAGCGTATATTGTTCTTTAATCTCATGACCTGAATCTGATATCAAATTTTGTAGTTGAAGAACATCTGGAACCGAAATGTGCACAATTTGGTGATAATAGTAGTAGTGCTTGACACAGTGATCGCAGGACCAGCGATAGCCATTATACTAAGGCAACAGGAGAAGTACTTCATTCATAAAAGCAATCCACTCGAGCTGCACGATCCAGAGAGTGAACTCCGGCTGATGTCCTGCGTCTACGGATCCCGACATATATCAGCAAAAATCGGACTAGTCCTGGCTTTCAATGGATTCCTGCAAGCACCCTACACAGCATACTTGATGCACCTAGTTGAGCTCCCAAACAAACGCCGCAAGAAGAATCTGATGTACCATCAGCTACAAGATGGAGACCAGTTCAGTGATGAGGAAGACTATGGAGGAAATGATGTACTGGAGATCAATGATGCGGTAGATGCAAGTAACATGGAGAACAAACTCTTCATCCACCAACTAAAAGTTGTGTCAACCTCGGACAAAATGTTTGAGGATGTCTGTGATTCTGTCGAGGACTTGCGAACATCCATAGTGATCATCACATTCCACAAGCACCAGCGTCTTGATGAGAAGATGGAGAGTGGGAAGGAGGACATGAGAACCACCAACCAGAAGGTCCTCCGGTACGCCCCATGCTCGGTCGGAATCTTCGTTGACAGGGGGCAGACAGGGTTCCAACAACCTAGACCTGGACTAGTACAACATGTTGCAGCACTGTTCTTTGGAGGACCAGATGATAGGGAAGCACTGGCATGTAGCAGAAGGATTGCTTTACATCCTTACATCAATCTGACAGTCATCCGCTTCTTAACGTCATCATCATCATCAGCTAACAATGAAAAGAATGATTACATTGATGACACGACTCATAATAATGATGAAGTTCTAATGGCAATATCAAATCAGCAGATGGAGGCTGAGATTGATAATGCATTTATCGGGGACTTCCACTCCAGGTACCTTTCAATCTAGTTTGGAAACAAAACATTCTTATTCCTCTCTTACCTCAAAAGATCTTCCTGCAATTCCTTTTGCTTCTCATTTCCACAGATACGTGACACAAGGTCGTGTCGGATACATCGAAAAGCTAACCGATGACGGGAAGCAGACAGTGGAAGTCCTGAGAGAAGTTGCAGAGATGTACTCATTGTTCATAGTAGGAAAAGGTGGTAGGGGACATTGTAGCAATAGCACAGGCTTGAGCGACTGGGAGGAGTGTCCTGAGCTTGGAACAGTTGGAGATCTTCTTGCTTCTTCAGAACTTAACATTGGTGGTTCAGTTTTGGTCATTCAACAACACCGGCACTCAATACTTGATATTACAGATTAGATCTTGCAATTCTCTCTCTCTCTCTCTCTTTTTTCCCCCCTTTAGTAGTAGTTGTTGTTGTAAGTACAGGATCCATCATTCATAGAAAGAACAAGAAGCTCACAATACAATCGAGCATGAATGTGTCGAACTGCCCAACCATTGCTTCGAACTCAATCAGACAAACTAACAAACGACCTGCAGACATAAAAATCTTAATCAAGTCTTATGAATCTCAACAACCCTCCATGAGAATTGGCACATGTATCAGCTTTTTCACAATCTGCTGGACTTCTTTTGCATTATCCATTCAAACCCCACATGAAGAACAGTGGAATGCAAAGGTTACAAGACATGTCAGGTGTATGAATGACTGATCAAGTAGAAGCTCATCCTAGTTAACATATTCTAAGTAATTTTGTAATCAAAGACAAGATTTTTAGACAACTCCTTAACTCTAATTATATTTAAAGTTTGATTTACTCAAATTGTATCGTTGTCGTCGTCGTCGACATCATCATATAATAATAACAAATTACTTAAAATTAATGAATAAAGTTAGATTAAATTTATATTTGATATCAAATTTAAATGAGTAATAAATTTTTATTTATATAACAATATTAATAATACTAAAAAATAATTTCTAATAAAAAGATTTTAAAAATATATTTTAAATGATAAATTTGTATTTATTAAATTAGATCTAGCTCAAATTGAAAATGTTTAAATATATATAAATAAAATTAAAATATGTTTAAATTTAAACTTATAAGTTTACTAAGATTGTTAAAAATTTTAATTAAAAAGAAAAATAATTACATAAAAATTGATATATTATGATGTATTAGGTATAGTTAAAAATAATTACAATTTTAAAATTAATTAAAAATTCATAATTTTGGATGGATTTACTGAATTTTCCCTTTTTATTTAAAACAAGTGATAATTAATTGTTAAAAAATATTAAAGATTTACAAATGACAATAATAATTAATAATATATTTGATCTGTCGGAGTCTGGGTTAGTTAAACAGTGTTCATAAACTATATACTACTGCATAAAGTCGAGCCCTTTATGTCTTCTCTTGAGCGATAAACCCAGCGCTTGTCAGTGGTTTTTGGGCTTTTATCTTTTTCTTTTCTGGAATACGGCGGACTCAAAGCTAGTGATGCTCGAGACAGGGTCTCTTCAGTCTTCGAATATGGTGACCTTTTTCGTCTCCAAGTTTACTTCTTTTTTGCTTTTTGCTAATTGAGTTTCGATTTTTCTCTTCATTTGTTTTGTTTAAGTTCGCATTTTGGATTTAATTTCTAGGAAGTTGTTGAATTTGATTAATTTGGAATAAATACTTGTTGAATTTGATTGCAAATTGGGATTTTTGTTTTTCTCGTGTATTACGTGCATGATTATTGATTTCAAGTATGTGTTGAGAATTTATTCGAGTAAAAAAAATTTCTTTTCTATTCTTATAATTAGTTTAGAACTCTGAAGATCGTATTTGTTTCAGGAACTACTAAAGAAGGCAATACTGCAGCCTGGGCCACCAGAGAAATTTGCTTTGCAGACAGTTCAAGAAGTCATTAAACCTCAGGTGATTACTCTCCAGTGCTCAATTTTCTTTTGATGTCTTGTTTATGGAGTTCTTACTCTGTGATATCATTCATGGCAGAGGCAAACAAAGTTAGCCCAAGATGAGAACCAATTGCTTGAAAACATGCTCAGGCTGTTGCTTCAGGAGCTTGTGGTATGTTTCAAGTTTTGCTCACCAGAGCGCTTTATGTTCTACCTACAAGCTTTACTTTTTCCTTCTCCTCATCACACTCTTAGATATCCATATATGTGAAAATCATGCCTTTTGGTTTTACTGTTAACATCTGTGCTAGAAAATCCCACGTATACATTTATATAGGTGCAACTCATGTTCTTATTCTTTATTGTCTTGGTCTCTCTATGATTACATAAAAAATTAACTTTACATTGGTGCAGTCCTCTTCAGTGCAATCTGGGGCGCCAATAATGGAGTATGGAAAATCGATAGATGATGGAAAAACCACTCTGGGTCAAATTCCTCATCTTTTGGGTATGAGTTTGCCTCATCTTCCATACTCCCCCTGCCTACATCTCTTTATCTTATAATGTTGCCTTTTCTCCCCTCCTTTTGGTTTTCAGATGTTGTTCTGTATCTTTGTGAGAGAGAACATGTTGAGGGAGGTATGATTTTTCAGTTGCTGGAAGACTTGACCGAAATGTCCACAATGAGGAACTGCAAAGATATTTTTGTTTACATTGAGAGTAAACAAGATATACTTGGGAAAGTATGTAAATTTAATAATATTTTCAGTTAATATTTTAATGATGTCAATGGTTTCCATCAAACTTCTTCCATCCTTGACTAACACTTGTAATCAATATGATGGCTAAATGGATATAGCAAGAACTTTTTGCTCGTGGGAAACTTGTGATGTTAAGAACATGCAACCAACTTCTTCGTCGTCTTTCAAAGGTAGTAGTTTTCCCTTTATTAGTTTTCCTACATGAATTGGTTTGAGATGAGTGCATGTCATATTGGTCTTGTAGGATATTGGCAAGTTCTTCAAAGAGCCCAACTTTTGTTATGCTGAAATGATCTTTGTGTTAATAGATTTTTGTTTTCTACCGATCCCTTCACTTGATGAAAGTCCTTTCTCAGTTTTATTGCTTTGTTGTTGTAATGTGCTTTTAGCAGTTAGTGCAATATATAAAATACAGTAATGTGGTTGCTAATATGCTTGGATTTGAATCTATAGGCAAATGATGTTGTGTTTTGTGGACGGATTCTAATGTTTCTGGCACATTTTTTCCCATTATCTGAACGCTCAGGTACATCTATGTTTTACCGACAATTTCAGTTTGTTAAAGAGTGCTTTTAATGGGTGGTTTAGTTAGCTGACGTTTTCTCATAATTTTTGCAGCTGTGAATATAAAAGGAGTTTTCAACACATCAAATGAGACCAATTATGAGAATGATCCTCCTCCTGGTGCATCCTGGCTCCACAATAGTCTACCATCTTCTCTCTAGTTTTGTAGGGTTGGCATCTTTGATCTAATCCATTGCTTTTTCACCTCAGGCATTTCTTTGGACTTCAACTTCTACAAAACCCTGTGGAGTTTACAGGTTAGTTCAACTTCTTAGAACCATTGGCACTTCAATTTCTTTACCAAGAAAATCCATTGTACATCAGAAACCCAATTGGCTTTGGTATAAGACAAGCATGAGAATTGGGCCAAGTTTAGTTGTGTACTGGTTTTTGCATTTTCAGGAGCATTTCTGCAACCCTGCGTCTCTAACTCTCGCTCCAGCCAAGTGGCAGAAATTTTCTTCAAGTTTGATGGTGAACTCTTCGTGGCCTTGTGGTACTTAATAGATAATGTATGCTTTTTTTTTTAAACTTTAACAAAACTAACAATTATCACCTTATGTTCATTGCATCGTTATAGGTTGTATTAAGTACCTTTGAAGCGCAGCCTTTGAGTGAAGAAGAGGGTGATGCTAACAGTTTAGAGGAAGAGGCAGCAACATTCAACATAAAGTATCTGACGAGCAGTAAATTAATGGGGTTAGAGGCAGGTGATCTTAACAAATGTTGTTCAACAACGTTTGTCTAGATATTGGTCTAATATTTACTGCGTACTTTATGTCTTCCAGCTGAAAGATTCAAGTTTTCGACGCCATGTACTTGTACAGTGCCTTATATTGTTTGATTATCTCAAGGTAATGGTTGCTGAAGGAGTATATATGAAGTGTCTGATTTTTATCTTCTTAGACTATCTTAACTCTAATTTCCGTTTAGGCGCCAGGAAAGAACGATAAGGATCTTACATCTGAAAGCATGGTTAGTATAATTAAATATTGTTTTTCCTGTAAATATATGTCTGGGTGCTCAAATTTTTTTGGATTAAAAAGCACTCAGTTCATGTCTAGCTACATAACATGTTATCTTGAATTATAAAACACATGCTAACTGTTAACCTTGGATTTTAATTCCAGAAAGAGGAAATTAAATCTTGTGAGGAAAGAGTCAAAAAGCTTCTTGAAATGACTCCTCCTAAGGGCAAAGATTTCCTTCACAAGATTGAACATATTTTGGAGCGGGAAAAGAATTGGGTAACTTGTGCCATCCACTTCTCTGTATCATAAAATTGAGACTATCTTGTTACAGATTAATCAGCTTGCAGTTTCGTGTGTTTAGGTTTGGTGGAAACGTGATGGCTGTCCACCATTTGAAAAACAGCCAATAGAGAAAAAAATGCCTCAAGAAGGAACTAAGAAACGGTATGGCGCTTTTTGACCATAAACATGTGACACATGACAGTACATATCTGTAAAAATAGATGAACTCCATATCATCTCCGAAAACAATCAGTTTTAAATTGTAGCAATGCAGAACCTGCACACGAATCTAAAATCCTCTTGCTTGATTGGTTCAGATGTCAATTTGCAATTTTTGTTGTGCAAGATTCACCCTGCTTATAGAACAGAGAATGCAAAGGGCGTCATCTTATGTATACCTGGCTTCTCTTCAGGAGCATTATAATGTTGACCCTTTGTTGTATAAGTTGTTATCACGGTCATAAACCCTTCATTGTTTTGCAACTCTTTGTGATTTGAGCTTGAACTTCTTGTCTCAAGATCATAATTTTTTTGAAAATTATGATGCATACCATTCTTTTATTAGCTTGTTTGCTTTTCAGTCTATTGGTAATGCTCTCAATTTCCATTTATTTCTTCTCAAACATTTCCTTGTACTGATTTAACAGAAAACCAAGGTGGAGGCTGGGGAACAAGGAACTCTCTCAATTATGGAAATGGGCAGATCAGAATCCAGTTTGTGTTTCTCTTTTTATTCATGTTATTTTATTGGGCAAGCTACTTGCTATATGTCCAAATTGCTTTTGCAAGCTGGCCCTCCAAGATCAAATATTCAACTTTTAAACTATTATGGCATGTGTAGTTATTAATTATTTATTCATTCATTCCCAGAATAGAGAGGGAATTCTGTTGTTTTAGTTTCTAATTCTGGTATGTCCCATTAAATTGTTAATATTAAAGTTCCTGAAATCAAGCTTTTATCTACACATTCTTGAATCTCAAGATGCTTATTGGTCCCATGAAAGTGAAAGAGCTCCCAAATGATGTGGCTAACCACGGGTTTTTTTTTCCTCTTCCTATTATCATCATT
>JANIPN010000005.1:2468243-2481365 GCA_027478595.1 Erythroxylum anguifugum
CACAATAAACATACAATTACACGTTCAAACAGAGAAGAGGGTTAAGGTCATTTTTTCCGATAACGAATATGAAAACAAACCCGGGTTCAGTACCGCCGTCAATCGCCGCGTCAGAGAGAAGATGCTTTTATGAGCTTTGAACGTGTGGGCTTAGAAAAGGAGAGTGAGAGCCGAACCGAGCTGGGATTTTACTTGACATTTTGTTTCCAAGCAAGACTACAAATCTGTTAATTGTTCAGGCCCGACGGGTTCGGGACCAGGCCATACGGACCTGAGTCCGCTTGACCCGTTATCAATCGTATTCATAATTTACTATAATACTAGATTTTTTTTGAAACGAAAGGTAAATCTTTGAATTGACGCAATAGCTTGCAAATCATGTTAATGAGATACTTTGTACTAGACAAGTCCTATACGATAGACTCGATCAAGAAAGCATAAGTAAGGGAAATCGAACACAAAACCTTTTGACCCATGTCCTTCGAGTCCACTTACTCGACTGCTGCTAAAAGGCCACAATTATGAGATAAATTATATTGTTTGACATTTTAATAAAAGAATATTATTTTAATATGAACTATTCAAAATTTAAACCGTACAGTCTGAATTAAACTTTGATCAAATTCAAATTTAAAAAAGATTTATGATCCGATTCAGCCTGACCCGACATAGTAGTTTGTCGAACTAATAATTCCCGTATGTCCAAAAATAACTGAGAACACCCCAAATTTAAATTTGTACAACGTTAATTTAATAAAATAATATTATTTTAATTTAAATTCTAATCAAAATTTAAAATTATTAGCTTAATCAATTTTTTTTATCAAATTTAGCTTTAAAAGTTATCGATACCCGGCCCGGCCCGGCCCGACAACATGACATGACATAACCATATCTTTGAGTAAAATTCTAAAATTTGTGAAACCAGTAACGTTCCCACATGTTCAAAAATAGCAGAGGGCACCTCAAATCTTGTGGTTCATATCATCTCCAAAGCACATGACAACATTACAGGGCGTGGCAGGTAAAGCACTAAACCTTATCGCTTCAAACTGCAAAGAAAAACCAAAGCCTTCTTTTTAGCGGCTTCCGTTTGCGTTCCTATATCTGGCTAACTTGCTGTCTTCTACTCCCTATTTCTCGGATCCCACGTGTCTTAACGTACTAGGTTCTTGCTGCCACGTGGCGATTTCCGTTACGAGGTCTTCATCACATAACTCGCGTACGTCCTCCAGCCGCAAGTGGGGTTTTGCATTTTCGCTCGAGTACGCCACCAGTTGGAGTGAGCGAGATTGAACGGATGAATTGTGACCGCGATTTCTTGTTCGGGTGGGTCCAGATTCTTCCACTTGGACCAACTGTAATTCAGTTTTTGATGGAGGGCTCTCAACCACTAATCCACACTTTGAGCTCTCAGCCACAAATTCACAGGCAACGGGGCCCCACCTTGTATTGCTTTTTACTCCCAAAGTTGCTTCATTTTGACTCTTATAACTTTTTCTTAGGTTTTTTTTGGATATATACATCATTTGTTATTCAGAGAAATCTTTGAAAATCAATATATTTTTGGGGATCTAACATAAAAATTCACAGCCGCCGCTTCTGTTTTAATTTACAGCTGAAATTTGGGTACTCCTTTGAAGCCATAGCCACAAGCACAGTCTCACTCGCATCATTTAGCCATCAGGGTATCTCTTCATTTCTCTCTATCCATCAGGTTTTGTGCTTTTCCTCCTTTTTCTTCCATTTTGGTCCTGTACTTGTATCTTGCGTACTGTCTGCCTCTGGCTTGGAAATGAATGATCGCCAAGCAAGGTTGCTTTTTTGTTTTGGTTTTGGTCTAAAGTTTCATGCTTTATCTGTGTTTTTCTGGTATATGTGAAGAATTGTATGCAGAAATTGACAGAAGCTTTCTCTTCCATTTTGCTATGATACTTCTTATCTTGTGTCCTGTCTGCCTCTTGCTTTGACGTGAGTGATCATCAAGCAAGGTTGCTTTTTTGTTTTGGTTTACGTCTAAAGTTTCAAACTTTATCTGTGTTTTTGCGATATGTACGATGAATTGTGTGCAGAAACTAACCGAAGCTTGTTAAAAGTTTCCGTCGTTTTTTCTTGTCCTTCTTCATTCTGCAGCTTGAGTACAATTTTTTAGCTGTAAATACAGACAGAAAGATTAGAACTTTTGGAGTTGAGAAATATTTCGATTCATTTTAGTGCTATAAAATAGGTTGAAAATTGTGTGGTAACTGATGAAATTTGTCTGTTTTACTATGCAGATAAGAAATTATGGATTGGTATCTTGGGAGTGGAAACGATTATTGTGTTGTTCCAAAGGATCTAAGAGTATCTGATAGGCTTCCATCTCCCCAGAGTTGGTCAAAATGGGGAATAAGTGGATTTGAGAGTTATGGCCTTCCTTACAGTTGTTCTTTCGAGGATACAAATCTGAACCAGGAAAATATTGCTCTCAATGATGGAGAACTAAAGACTGAAAGTTGTAAGCAACGAAAAGATGATTACACTGTCTCAGGTTTAGCAAGAGGAAGGTTTGAGGAGCCTGCGAAACAGTCTACTCTTGGACGCGACCAACCAGATCACTACCACCACCCTGACGGCGCTGCCGGAATAGAACAGCTTGAAGAATTTTTCTTGTACAGGCCTAACCTCTGGGATTAAGATACTTCATTTTATGCATGTAGGAAATCATATAGTTCCAGAAGCACACACATGGAAATTTTGTGCTCCAATACTTTACTTCATTGACATAAATCAATCAGTCACTGAAAGTGGGTCGGCCATAGTACACCAGATGCTGTTTTGCAAAAATGGTAATCAAGAGTCCTATGCTTCCTAAAGGCGGATCTAACCCAGCGGTGTTGTGATGGAACCCATTTTCTCTGGCTTGCATACAGTATCTAACACAGTATTTGTGTTTGAAAATGCCTCAGTTGACACAGTAGAGCCACTTGTTATCAATCTATCCATGTTGTTTCTATATTCAAGAATTTCAACTTGTTAAATCATTACTGCTTCCTTGTTTTCATTTGGTCCTTATCTGTTTCAATGTTCATTTTTTGCAGGAGTTCCTTACTTGAAGATTTGCCTGGGATTGAAACTCTTGACAAGCCGTATTGCTTTTCTTCGGGATCGCAATTTGAGATGGGTTCGCCTGATAATCTTGTAACAGACATGATTCTGGATTCACTAAGTGTTTGTGACAGTACACGTAGTATGGGAAGCTCAAGGTATCTCAAAACTCATGCATTTTCTCCATCTGTGAGTTGGGAAGATGACAAGGTTCAATCAACAGAGTTTCCTCAATGCAACTCAGAGCAAGAGGACCACCTATCAGCAAAGGTGAGATTTCCACTTGTTTCTTAGCTTTGGAAGTGGTGATTGACCCCAATGATTCTCTGTTTTCCCATGTTTTGGTGAAATTTGTCTCTGACATTGAAGTCTCCATCTGCTCTGTGTAACTTCAAGGATTCAAAGGATCAGTTTGTTTTGTTTGTAGTTGAGCAGTAGCTTTATGGCTAGTGTCAGAACTCAAATCTTCCTGCTTTCTGAGCAACTTGACGTTAAAAACATTATACTTGGGTTGTCTGTGTTTCAATATATAGAATTATATCACTATTTCAATTTTTGGAGTTAAAAGTTTAAAATATTGGTGAAGTTTACTTGTGAAGTCTTTGTCATTCTAGTTGCTAACCATACCAAGACCTGATTATGACCTGCCTTATCTGGAGTTTAAGGTTAACTTGGTAGTATTTATTCAAGGTACCACCGGTCAATGTACTCGTCCCCCCTGAGCATAACGGCACAAATGGTGATATGGAAGGGCAATTTTCTCTTGAAGAATCTGTGCTTCAGCAGCTAACGACGGTGATGACACAGGTAACAAACAGCACTGACAACAAGGTTACTTTGTAGGATTGATCTGATTCTGTGTTATTATTGGATCAGTTGACCGACAAGACTCGACTTTGTTTTCGTGACGCATTGTATCGTATGGCCAAGAGCTCAACACAGCGTCTGCAGTACCAAACTGGAGACTTACCTGAAGAAAATTTTCCATGGACAGTTGACCATGATAAAACAAGGTGCTGGCACTAATTCTCCTTCTCTGTGCTTACTTTCCCTCTCTATACGGTTTATGGGTATCAGTTCTAGAATATAGCGCTTATGCTTGTTACGATAGTTTAATGTAAATTGGTGATTTCACAAGGGTTGGCCAAATTGAAATGAATATGGCACAAGTTTGTTTCAGTGGGTGAGAGGTAAACTTATCCCACAAAATAACATTTGTAGATATAGAACTGATCTTATATGTTTTCATGAAGCAGCTTCACTTTGAGCATTCATACTTTGATTGTATTTTGTGTGCTCCTGGCCTGCTGTAAACTGTATCCGTATTCTATCTTAATCAAAACCTGAACCTGATATTTCAGATCAGACGATCAAATAACGGAACTGGAGACGAATGCTATTGACAGAGCTGTTGCAGGTCTCATGTTTAACAAGCAGGATCTGGAAGCACCTGATTTTTCTGTATCAGCATCATCAGTTGATTCCAAGAAAGAATTTATGAGAACTACTGGAACAGGCGACTACAGCTCAAACCACTCTTCAATTGCTGGACCTAACTTTGCAGTTTTCCCAGGTGATGCTGAGGTTCCGGTTTTTATGTCAACCGTAGTAAACGCAGAAGACCAGTCCTCGGGAAATCTGGCACAGAATATGATGCAACAATTTTATAGTAATGCTTAAAGGATTTTGTTTGAATGGTAAAAACTACTTTAGAGTTTCATTAAATAAAAAAATCTATTTCTTCAAGCAAGGTCGCTAGACAGAACATTGTCCTAAGCATTGTTATCACTGGCAAGGGTACAAACTGTAGGACTTCTCAGGGAGCTGAAAATAAGCGCCGATCCGGAGATTCCCGAATGTGTGTTCCATTCAGCTCAGTTTTGGTAGGTAGGTATGTGTATGTGTAGGTCAGTTTGGTAGTCTGCAAAATAAGTACATATCCGTTTTGTTGCTTATGAGTTCAACTGAATATAACATTTCTGAGTACACATTCAGTTTACAGTATCATTTCAATGTTTGTATCTATGGTGCTTGATGTCAGTACTAGATCTCTACCCATCACCGAAACATTGTCGTCACAATTGCGGTTTTATCCGGCAATCTAGATCCCCGTTTTCTGGTGCATTTCCAGGATCTGTTTCTGCATTTGGCACCGATCTATTTTCATGCTCAAGACTGGACTTTTCCTGATATACGTGCAACCCACAATGAGAATCTGAATAAGATACCGACAACTTAGACACGTGTTCCTGGGAACCAGGATTTGAGGGTCAACCTCAGGGACGGCTAGGAACATTAAAAATAATGATCAAACATGGTCTGAATCAACCAGAAAAACCTTAAATAATAATCAAAATTCACTCTCGACTGCTAATGAAATTCTGGTCAACTCTGGAAAACAGAGAAATGAGCAAAGCTCGATCATTTATTTGCATCTAAACCAAGCCGGCCCTTAATCTGTAGACATATCTAAGAGGGTATATCAGAAAGCATGTTTTGTACTTCACTGACACATAATAAGTTCGTTGAACTTAAAGGCACATCTTGTTCAGAGTCGCACCTCAAGTAACATCAAAGGTTGACTTTTTCATTTTGGATAAGATTAAATAGCACAAAGGTTGAAATACACTAACAAAAACAGGGTATTCTAAACATTTTTTTTCTTACTTAAATATTTCTGAGTGGCATTTCAATACTTTAAAAATTAAATCTAATAAAAGATTAAATATTTAAAGGTCTAATTGATATTAGAGCGTCATAAATTAAAAAGATTGAATAAAATTGAAATTTTCAAAATATAATTAAAAAATATTTTTATACATTGAAAATTTTAAAGTTTAAATAAAGAAAGAAGTTATTAAATAAAAATTAATTATTTTATTTTATTTTATGAAAATCAACCAATTTATAAAAATCAATTAATTAATTAGTAAATTTTTAATAAAAATTTATTAGATTTAAAAAGTACCAATTTAAAGCTTTTATGATTGAATCGACTCTTTCATTAACATCAATTCGTCCTGGTCGTTTAACTTTATATCGTATTAGTTAAAGTTCGTTATATTGTATTAATGTAAGTCTAAACTAATTCAATAACAATTTTAATTAAATTTATAAGAATCATGATTTTGAAAATAAACAAGTAAAGAGTATATATGTTTATATAATTATAAAGATTTTCACATTAAAAAGTGCTTATTAATCTGTCAAAAGTCCATCTAAACCTAAACAGGCACGAAGTGTAGAAAGTGTAGTGAAATATATTAGAAACATTGTTTTTCTAATTAGCTAAGGTTTGGTGTGTTTGTTTCCCGGGAAAATTTCTTATGGCTTCTTCAGTTAACAAAACCATGAAAAGACTTTTTATTTAACTCTTATCTCCATTGTTTTGATCCCTATCTTTGGCTGACTACCAAAACTAACTTGCTAACCATAAGTCAGTACTGAACAAATCAAAGCTACCTCAGCTTTTTCTTCTTATAAAACTAACCCCCATCGTGCAATCCTCAACTCTTCAATCTCTTCTTTTATATTTCACCACCACCACACTACACCAACTAACAAACATCTATGGCGACTCTACATCCACCATTGTCGCCGGTAACAGCCAGAACGTCGACCTCAGAGTCCTCTCATCAACCTGATACCCCACATTCACCACAACCGCCGCAACCATCACCACCCCCGGGAGGTATCCATGTCTGTCTAGGACAACCAAGCCAAGGCAAGAAAGGAAGGTCTAAGTCCACGCAGATATTCAGGAAGTTCCGTTCAGTTTTCCGGTCGTTCCCTATCATAACACCGACGTGCAAAATGCCGGTTTCTCTTCACGACAGCCACATCCACGGCGGGACCAGGATGACGGGGACGTTGTTCGGACACCGGAAAGCTAGGGTCAGCATGGCTATACAAGACAACCCACGTTGTCTTCCCATTTTGTTGCTGGAACTAGCCATGCCTACAGGTAAGCTTCTTCAAGATATGGGAAATGGGTTGATGAGGATCGCGTTGGAGTGCGAAAAGAAGCCAAACGACAAGACCAAGATATGGGACGAACCACTATGGACCATGTACTGCAACGGAAGGAAGTCAGGATATGGTGTGAAGAGAGAGCCAACAGAAGAAGACTTGGTCGTAATGCAGACCTTGCATGTCGTTTCAATGGGGGCTGGCGTGATCCCGACCGACGGGAAGGAGCAAGCAGACGGAGAGTTAGCCTACATGCGTGCATATTTTGAACGGGTGATCGGTTCTAAGGATTCAGAAACGTATTATATGATGAATCCGAACAGTAACAATGGACCAGAACTAAGCATTTTCTTTGTAAGAATGTGACAAAGATTGAAAGGAAGACGTTAGGTTCTGAGATTGTTTGGTTGTAGTCTTGTAGATTAAAAGGGTAAAAGAAATAGAAATTTTATTTTAAGAAATTTTAGAAAAATATTTTAATTTTTCAAATTTCCAAAAAAATCATTTTAGATTTCATATTTATATTTAAAAAATTTCTTATACTTCGGTTAAAAAATAACAAAGAAACATATGCAATATAATTATAAAACATGAATTAATCAAACGTCACGAAAATAGTAATTCAGATCAACTCTTAAATCTAACCTAAACTAATTTAATTATATTTAAATTAGTAATGTAATATAATTATAATAAATTATTAGTTTTATATTTAGTTAATTTAGTTTGAATTTGATACTTAAATTAAAAGATTATGTAAATAATATTAAATTAGCAAAAGTATGATATTTATATCTCGTGTATTTTATTGTTATTTTAGTCAAAAAAATTTAAAAAAAGTTTTTATTTAAAATTAAAAATTAGAAGGAGCTTTTTTGAAAATTTTGAAAGATTATGAGATTTTTCTAAATTTTCTTAATCATAAGAAAGGTTTATGTTTAATTTTTTTGTTCGGTTTTTAATTTTTAGTTTGATTTACTTTAATAAATCTTATCAGTTGACTAATTAATAAGTCAACTTTTATAAAAATAATGATTTCTTATAAACTTAAACAAATCAATTAATTTTCATTTAACAATCGCTTTTTTAATTAAACTTTAATTTTTTCAATTGATAAGAACAATTTCTTTTAATCATACTTCGAATTTTTAATTTTGTTTAATTTTTAACCGATTTTATGACGGCCTAATATCGGTTAAACCTTTCAAACCTTAAATTTCTTGTATTGATTTAACTTTTGATCCAGTTTTTAAAAATTGGTTATGACAAATGTTTAATTTTTATTAGATTCTATTTTCATTTTCAAGATAAGAACAAATATGTTGTCCATTTTCCAAATGCCTCTAAATTAATCTCCATAATATCTAAACATGACAAGCATTAATTATAAAAATATTGTTATTTAATTGTTAATTACCTTGATTGGGATTATATATTACATACTAAAATATTTTCAATCTTAATCATAAGAGATAAAAGACACATATTTTCATTATAATTTGACATATTTTAAAAGTTTATAAATTATAATATTTTTTAAAAAAATTAATATATAATTTTTATTAAAAATAATAAAAATATGAAAATTTATCTCGTAAAATGTTTTTAAAATGAAAATAAAAAATTAATAAAAAGTTGGTGCCATTTTTAGATAATATTTTTTAAAAAATATTAAAATATAAGAAATTTAGAATTAAATAAGTTGAACTGCTACCATCCTTTGTCAGAATTGATGTCCTAAAAGATTCTTTAGAAGAAAAGTTCTCTTTTTCTTAGCCATCTCCATCTTATGAGTTGCTATAAGTACCCTCTAAGGGTCTAATCTTTTATTCTTCATCTCAAAACTGTCACCTTCCAGAACATCATCAGTTCAAAGGGTCTCAATCTCAGACAAAAACCAAAAAAGATCAGGCAAGAAGCAACAGAGATCAGGCTACAACAGAAGAGGGAGTTTTGTTTTGTGTTTGATCAGGAGACATAATTAAGAGTGTTTTTGTTTGTTTCTTTTCAAATCCAAAAAGAAGAAGAAGAACAGGATGTGCTTAGTGTTCTTGTGTGATGAAAAGGAGAGGGAACTTGGAAGGCAACAAGCTCCAGGTTCATGTCCGTGCTGTGGAGGGAAAGTGGAAGCCATGGATGTGGATATCAAGTGGACCTTCTGTTTCCTCACCATCTGTCACAACATCAAGCGAAAGTACTCTTGTACTTTGTGTTCCAAGCGCTTGGAGATGTACAACTAGCAAGTGAAGGGTCTTTTTTTTATCGCTTCTTCTTCTTCGTGTATGAATTGGGACTTCTTGGTTCTCAGGTTCATGTCCGCTACCTGAACGTCTGTTTCCTGACCAGTTGTCACACATCAAGCGAAAGTATTCTTGTACTTTTGTGTTCCAAGCGCTTGGAGATGTACAATAAGCGAGTGAAGGGAAGGCCATTGTTCTTTCTTCTTCTTGTATGAATCGAATTTAACTTCTTGGTTATCAGGTTCATGTCCACTACCTGTGATTTTTCTGTTATGCTCTCTAAGACCCTTTTCATGGCTGCTAATTAATCAGTCAAGAGTCTAATCCAAATTGGGTATTAAAAAGAAAAACTTGCAAATACGTAAAAGTCATAATACCAGACTTGGAAGCTGAGGTAAGCTCTTTATGACTCCATTAAAAAAACAGGTAGGAGCTTTCAGATTCCAGCTTCTATCATCATCATCTTCAAAAGGACCACACAGAAGGTTAAAGGAAGGGCCTCATAGCTAAATTGAAGCTTAATCATGTGCTCAGATAAGATTAGCAACACAGAACAATCATTAATTAACTTATTCGAAACACGTAATTTACTAACAATTGGGTGGTTGAAATGTAAGCATCAAAAACCAAGAACATGAAAAGGAAAGGTACATCTTTCTGTTTCTGTAAACCATTTATTACATTCACATGGCTTACATCTTTCTGTTTCAAGTTTTTAAATCTCTCTTAGAAAAAAAAACTTACCATTTCAATTTCAATTTCGATTTCTACCTATAAAGCACACAACAAGAACTTGCACTTTTCATTCCAAGTAAAAATAGCCAACCTCTTAGCTAAAAAAGAAGAGATTCAGTTTCAGCGCTCACAGACTTTGCTGGTTCGTTTCAGGAAAACAGTCTGCGCACTGTTGTTCACGTTTCTTGTCAGAACTACGGCTCAGATTCAGAGCTGACACGTCCCCTAAGTACCATACTTGGACCATTCTAAAATCCACAGAAGAAGACAAGTAAAGTACGTGGGAAAATGATCAGAACTTTTGAGGGTTTGGACCACAAACCGATTCCAAGCTCGTTAAAGGATGAAGAAGACAATGAAAACGGAGGCAAGTGATGTTAGTGTTATGGATCCATGTGCACCAGTTCCAAGAAATCTGACACGGGGTTTGCGTACTAATGAGTGTACTGTAACTGCTTTAGAGGTTTGTGGCTGGATATACATACTCTCCGTTAGTCCCACGACAAAAGTTCTGACACGTTATCAGGAACTTGTCATGTAAGGATTCAGAAATTGGCATTCCAGAAAATAAGACTCAGAATTATGAACCGCTGGGGTTAGACTTAGACGGGGATGAAATCTGATATTTTGATATATCTTTTCCGTATATTTACGTGGACCCGTATATTATACAGATATTACATAAATATATGAACGAAATTTTCAACTTTTCCATTATGTGAGGTCCCTATAAATTAATGAGGAGATTAGTCACTGAATCTGCAGGTGAATATCCTAATCTAAAATCAAAAAAAATATATATATATATGAACGGGATTTAATAAAATAGAGTTGGAATAAAATAATTGAAACAAAAGATTTGATGTGGGTAAACCAAGACATTTTCTTAAATTGTTAAGTTAAAATTGTGGTTTATAATTTAAATTTCAACCTTTTTATAAAAAAATAAATAAATTATTATTTTTATATAAATAAAAAATTTAGTCAATATTTAAAATTTTTAAAAATTCTGATTTATAGTTGTGTATTGGAATGAAAACGAAGTCGAGATTAATGTAGAAATAATAATAAATTGAACATAATTAAATTTGAGAATCCAATTTTAACATTTTAAATATGCAACTTAAATTAGGTTAAATTCAAGTTAAAATTTAAATTATTTTATTTATTAAATTGATTTTAAATTTGCCCAATCGATCGATATATTAAATTAAATAGAATTAAACTTAATTTATCAATTTTAATTTAATATCTTAAAATTTGAGTTTCAAATTGAAAGTATTTTTTATGTTTCTGCTTAAATTTAATTTAAATAATATGAATTAGCTTAACATTCTTTTTTAAAATTAAAACCAAAAAAATTAGGACTGAAGTGACCAGACCACACATATGAAAATATTTGAATCTTCAATACTTTGTAATAGAAACCTAATTTTTTAATTTAGTTGAATCAAATTTAAGTCGCCGACATCATTTGACTTTTAAGTCCCCGAAAACTGGTCTGCCCTCCCATTTAGTTACATGCACGTGGTTCATTGTACTGAAACTTAGTAAACGTGCAAATCAAGCAAAGATCGAGGAACGTAGAAATTCATTTTGGAAATAATTAAGAAAAAAGAAGAAGAATCCAATTTTATGACATCACGTTTAAGAATATCTTCGTAACACGTTGTTTTATAAATAAAAAACTTCTTTACAAAATAAAAGTAAAGTTGTGTACTATTAAACTTTTTCAAATTTCTTGTCTCAGTGATACTTCGATTAGGTGTTAATAAAGAATAAACGAAATCAAACTTATTTGTTTGAGTTTTAATGGAATTTATTTATTTATTGTTTGATTTAGGTAATTATTACCAAAAGCTTTTGTAAGGGGGTTAGATCTTTTATTCTGGTTATAGTGTTACTATCATGTTATACAAAATCTTATCCACACATTTATGCGGGGGTCTACATAAATGTATCGATGAGATTTAATGAAACAGGGTTAGAACAGAGTAATTGGAGTAGAGAATTTAATGTGTTTGTAAGGGAGATCCGATCTCCTGTTCCGGTTATATTGCTCCTATCATGTTCCATTAAATCTTATTAACAAATTTATGTGGATCTCACATAAATGTATGAATGAGATTTAATGGAACGTGGTTGAAACAGAGTAATCGGAACAGATGATTTGATGTGTTTGTAAGCAGGATCAGATCTCTTGTTCCGGTTATAGTGTTCCTATTATGTTCCATTAAATCTTATCCACACATTTATGTGGATCCCGCATAAATGTATGAAAGAGATTTAATGGAACAGGGTTGTAATAGAATAACTTGAATAGAGGATTTGATATGTTTGTAAGGGGGATCAGATCTCCTGCTCCAGTTACTTTGTTCCAACGTTGTTCCATTAAATATCATTCATACATTTATGTAATCCACATAAATGCATGGATAAGACTTAATAAAACAGAGTAACTCAAACAGAGGATTTGATATGTTTGTAAGAGGGATCAGATCTCCTGTTCCAGTTACTAATAGAGGATTTGATGTGTTTGCAAGGGGATCAGATCTTTTGTTCTGGTTATGGTGTTCCTATCATGCTCTATTAAGTCTTATCTACGCATTTATATGGATCCTACATAAACATATAAATGAAATTTAATAGAATAGGATTGAAACAGAATAACTAGAACAGAGGATTTGATATGTTTGTAAGAAGTATCTTGTCTCCTTACATTTAGTGGACAACACTCAATCAAAGGTTGTCTCGATATAACGGAAATTGGAATGACATAATGGGATATGGTGAGTTAGAATTTAAAATTAGATTTGAATTTAAAAGTCAGTTATTTTAATAAAAATGATTTAAATATATTTTTGGTTTGGGTGAGCCCGCACCGCTTTTAGGTTTTGTCCCCTTTGGTGGCAGCGAGTTGAACTACAACGGCGAACCCTGTGAGTGTCTGGGGCTCGAACTCGAGACCTCAGGGTTTTGTTGGGTGCAAGACCCACGCCTCACACCACTGAGCTAAATGGTTCTGCCGGATTCTGGCTGAGCTGCGTGTTACCGTGTGGATCCATGAATCGGCTGTTCGCGATGGTAATCT
>JANIPN010000005.1:2483742-2498818 GCA_027478595.1 Erythroxylum anguifugum
CTAATACAATCAGCTGGTCAAATCAGCTAATATAATCTGCTATCAGCTATCCGCTGATAGAATCAGCTAACAGCTAATGCAATCCACTGATTGCCAAACAGGGCTAAAAGCTGAACTGGGAAATTCTCATATGTGACCAGGATGCACTCGGCTTGGAGATAAAATAGTAGGAACAATGCGTGGCATATGGGGCGTCCACTCGGTCTTCAACTCGCTTGGCATTTGGGCTTCTGACAAGTAATTGTTGAAGTGGACTCCTTAAAATTTATTAATTTCCTTTTCCCTTCTAAACTTGTTTTGACTGATACTTCCCTTTTGGTGACAGGTATTTGGCGTCTTGTCCAGTGCGATTGGGAGATCCAGCTCTGCTCCTAGAGAGGAGAATCAATGGGCGGACCACTTCGCCTCGCTCGCTATACTCTCCAGCCCTGGTTTGCACATACTTTAGGAGTTTTCGTTGACTGTTTTGAACTGTCTCCTACGAGACCAGCATAGTGCGTTATACCGCCGCTCTATATACTAATTTAGTTTAGTTTGTTTTCTTTCCTTGTTATAAAAAAAAATTAGAAGTAGGAACGGGTCGGGCCTGAATTTTTATTTTTTAAATGACCAAACTACCCTTTTAACCGCTCGGGTTTTAGACCCAAAAACCCGAGCTTGATTCCGACTGATCAGTTGATTCCGACTCGCCCTTTTGCCATCCTGATCCTCTTATGACCAATAGCTTACAATTTTGGCTCGTGTGACCAGGGTTATAAATGTATCACATTCTTTTCTTCCGCATGTTAAGTCATATTATTTAATTATAATACTTAATTAAAATGGATTTTTAAAATAAAAATAATTAAATTTGTATTATTTAAAATTATTATAATTATTTGTAACTATAATATAATTAATAATTATTTAGTTTTATTATTTAAATTTTAAATTATGTTTTTATATTAAGTTGTATATATTAAATTGCTCGTGGTGCAAACTCGTTGGTGTATGGGAAAAGATCCCGCGAGGCCGGCTAAAACTATAAGATTGTCATGCTTTTAGAGTCTCTGAGCAAAGACCTGTACTTTGACTAGCGACAAGAAGAATCGGACTTTACAGCTTATCAGATAATAACAGATCTGGACACCATCAGGTATATCTTTTGGTTATATTTTATTTATTTATGTATTTATTGTAATTTTATTTTACTCAATTATTTTGTGTGCCAGTTTTACTTATTCACTTTTTAACCTACATCACTCTTTTATTGTTATATCTACATATGGGTTTACCGGAAACAACCTCTTTACTATGTAGGGGTAAGGCTGCGTACTGTCAGACCTCCTTAGATCCCGTTTTACTGCGAAATTTCGGACTGAGTGTGATGATGATGATGATGATGATATTAAGTAATAATGGTAAAATGTGCATATTATTATAATTTAACTAAATTAAGTATTTCAAATGTATATTCTTTATGTAATTATTAATTTAAAAGTCTTCAAGTTACCAATTAAAATTTAATTTATCATGTTAAATAATTTATAATCCATGAGTTATTATATATACTAAGTTTAATATTTACATTTTTCACGTGGCAGTCCAAATTGGGCAATATTCAACAATCATATAAAAATAAAAGTTCCTTTCAAAAGTCAAAGAATTATAAATTAAGAAAAGAAAATTTTTAAAAAGACAAAAAATCATTTTCAATAGTCAAAAAAAATATTTATTAAAAAAAGAAAAATGTATATATGTATAATTAAAAAAGTTTTAATATAATAATACTATATAGTAAGCAGTGGTTGGGGTAGTAAAGCAGTTCACGTTCACACGTCGAAGTAAAAAAGCCTCTGTTTGGTCGCAGAGAAAAAAGAAAAGAAATCAACTACGTCTCTGTTTCCTAGTTTCTGTTTCTAATTTTCCGCGATAGGAAAGACAAAACTGGAGGGAAAATGAGCTCGCTGTGCCAAGCTTGGCCGATAAGTGTGGTCTACTTGTTGTTGAACAAATCGGAGGGTTGTGATTCGCTGGAAGCTTCTCAGTTTCTGAGAGATTATGCTCTGAGAGAGTTCAATGCTCTTCTTTGGGTTTCGCTTATTGCCCTCTCGGCTCTGTCCTTGGAGAAAGTGTACAAATTGTTCAGATTGTGGGCCGTGGCTCGTTCGATCCCTGGCCCACCGTGTAGATCGTTCTTTGGTCATGGTGGGTTCGGTTCGCGGGATGAATTTATTGGTGAGGAATCGGATTTTGTGTGCTGCTTTTTTTTTTTGGGAATTTGATGGAAAGCTTTCAACTTTGTTCTGTTCTATGGGTTCTTTTGGTAGTATGATAGGTGGATCGATCTTTTATCTGGAAAATGATTTGGGGTTTTGAACTTAAGATTAGTCGTTGAGAAATTGAAGGAAGTTGGAAGTTAAAGAATCAATCTTAAGTTGACTAGAGTTGATGTTTAAGATTAGTCGTTGAGAAATTGAGGGAAGTTGGAAGTTAAAGAATCAATCTTAAGTTGACTAGAGTTGATGTTCACTGATTCTCTTTTCTTTGTCAGTATGTCGTGATTGGATTATATGTAGTAATTCGGGTATTAAATGATTGGTTAAAGATGTGATACTGTTCGTTGCTTCTTCCAAGGAATAGCAGTGTTATGATGATTAGGCGGAGAGACTTATCATTTTTTGTTTGTATTGTACTGGAATTTGATTATCCACTATTATTGAACTTATCATCCCCTTATTATGAAGATGGAGCTGTAGAATCTGACAAGTTCGAGCTTTTCATTGAGTTTTTCCTTCTATTGATATGTGAAGTGAGTTTTGTGTGATTTTTTTTTCAGACCTTTTGTCGGAGTCGCACAATAAATATGGATCGATTTGTAAGCTGTGGATGGGGCCTACTCAGCTCTTGGTATCCGTAAAGGATCCAACACTCATCAAGGAGATGCTTCTGAAGGCTGAGGATAAATTGCCTTTTATTGGGAAGGCTTTTCGCTTAGCCTTTGGACGATCAAACCTTTTCTTTTGTTCCTATGATCAGGTTCAATATCCTTTCAACCCTTTTATCGAATCCCTTTTGCAATAGCTCTTTTGGCTTACTCATCGTTGGACTTGGTTTTTCATATTTTCAGTGTATGTTTAAGGATATTAAGTTAGGATTCTCTCCGTTGGTGTTATTGTTTATATTGTGAACAAATTTATACTTGGCAGTTTGACTTCCTGTGCAATTATATATTCTTATTTGAGTTAAATTTGAGTTATGACTTTTTTATCCATAAAATTTGGATTGATCTTGTTGGGGAAATTATACTGCAATTTAGTTTGATTAAGACACTATTCTTCACATATTTCTAGTTCATTAATATTCTGCACTTATCCCCTTTCTTTAACAGGCAAAAAAGAGAAGAGAATCATTGGTGTTGGAACTGAACGAAAAGTTGCATGGGAGATCAGATATAGTTCCCAATAATGTTGTAGACTGTATCATGGACAAGATAGATAACCATATGAGTAATGGATGTGTTAACAATAAATTAATTTCTCAACACATGGCATTCACCTTGCTGGGAACTACACTGTTTGGGGATGCCTTCATCGCTTGGTCTAAGGCAAGTTCTTATGAGGAGCTTATTATGATGATTGCTAAAGATGCTTCCTTTTGGGCCTCATATAGAGTTACTCCATTTTGGGAACGGGGGTATTGGAGGTACCAGTCTTTGTGCACGAAGCTGAGATGCTTAACTCAAGACATTGTTAAACAATGCACAAAAAATTGCAGACTGTTTTGCCATATGGAGCGGAGCACCCGTAATGGAGATGCCAGAATTGGAACAAAAGAAGCTAGTGTTCGGCCTAACCCTGGAATTCTGATGCAAGAAAAATTTTTATCAAGAGAGCTTGATGACCATCTTAATTTAAAAGAAGAGACCTGCGGTAATGTTATGGGTGTTATGTTCCATGGTTGGATGGCTACAGCAAGTTTGATTGAAACTATCTTGGAAAGGCTTGTAAAAGATCCAGAGATACAAGACAAGGTATCGTGGTCTACTTTCCTACAAGATGGGCCATTATATGCCAGCAAGAACTATATTGTGATTTTTTGCCTCATTTGTTATCCTTTCTTGTTCTTAGTCAAACTTTGGCGTGAGGCTAAAAAGCACTTGTCTGCACGTGATAACATTTCCGTTAATATCAATATATGCTCTCCATTCTGTTTACTTGGTACTTCATTTGATGCTGATCAAAGAATGCTGTTTCTGAATTATTCATGGGTTAAGAATTGAGTAAGAACTGTTAAGGGAGTAGATATTTCCAATGAAGGGTTGCCTATCTCAATGGTAACAGAAAATGTAAAACAAGTAAATATAGAAAGGAATTCTTGTTTACGTGCAAATTTGAATATGCATCTTGCAGATATATGCTGAGATAATCATGGTAAGGCAAGGGTCGAAAGGACCAGATGTTCACAAGATGTTTTTGTTGTTGGCTACTATATATGAGTCTGCCCGTCTTTTGCCAGGAGGACCTCTGCTGCAAAGATGTTCTTTAAAAAATGGTAAGGCTGTTATTTACTGATGCATAGTCTGCAGTGCTGGGAGATTTTTTTGTTTGTTTATACCTCTACTGAGGTTTCCCTGGGGTTAGGGAGGCATTATGTGACTAAACTGGAAACATAGGGGGGCAAGAATTCAGTGTTTATTGAGTCACTCTGTTTCTACATAATCCCTTCTCCCAAAACTCGTTACCATATTGTTTATGTTGATAACTGATGTGTTGCAGCCAAGATTTCTTCTAGTCTTTGTACAAGCTTAGATTTATTAGTAATCATTAAATTATTTAGCTCATCGCCTATGTTCCCTTTTGTCTTGATGTTTTTCTGCTTCTCTATTGTGACTGACTCACATTCCTATTGTGCCTTCTATTGCAAGATTTGAATCTTAACAATGATGTGACCATACCAGCTGGATCAGTACTAGTGGTACCTGTGCAATTGCTGCAGACGGATGACTCTAGTTGGGGTAGCAATGCTGATATGTTCAACCCATATAGATTTTTGTCTGGGGCTGGGAAGGTGTCTACTGTGGTGGAGAAGGGATCATTAGCAGGTTCCAGCTATGAACTTCTTTAGACATCATGTGTGGGTGTTGAATTGTATAGTTCTGAAGTTTGGTTATGACCTTGAACAAATACACGATGTCTTCTGCATTTTATAGATTGCTCTATGGACTGATTTTTCATTGGTTGGTAGATAATTGTGATGCCACAAACATTATGTTGGGGATGACTGTTATATATCTGACATTATGGCAGTTACAAGTTGTCTAATGTTATTTGGTCAGTTTCCCATTTTTAATGCCAGATACAAGTTGTCTCATGTTATTAGGTCAGTTTCCCATTTTTGTTCCAAGTGATTACAGTACACTATTTCCTACATCCTCGGGAGGTTGCTTTTTGTATTTGATTACTCTCCTTTTTCCATTTTATGTGGCAGCTGTGGTATGATTTGCGGTCTTCTATTGCCGTGTGCAATGATTAGAAGATGTTTTTCCTCATGCTGTAACAATTTGAATTTCACTGATTCTGCTTTGCAATCTTTGAAGCGTTAATCTTTTACACATTAAATTACACACACCTCAGGAAAACATAGACACATATTTCTCTGCAATGAAGTTCAATGCATTTGGATCACTTCCTTGCAAGAACTGGCAAGCATTAAGCTCAAAATTGTTCAACTTTTAGTTTGTATCTTAAGCTTTAGCTAATGAAACTGCATTTTCTTTCTCATGAATTCTGATCTTTGACAATGCCTTAAACTCTACAGGAGAAACTGATGGTCCAAATCATAGCTCAGTCCTTCTGAACGATCCCAGTGAAAATGCTGCATATCTTCCCTTTGGATCTGGTACAAGAGCTTGTGTGGGACAGACTTTTGTAATCCAAGGAGTCGCCACTTTACTTGCTTCATTGCTTGAACGCTACAAGGTTTGTGCTATACTTGACACTTCTCTCTCTCTTTTTTTTGTTTTTTATATGACATATTCACAGAACTGACTTCGAGGACCCTTATCATTGACTATCTATGGCATGTAAACAAGTTACCTTCATTCTAGTCCAAAGACTGATTAAGTTGGCTGTTAGTTTGGTTCTCATGGTAAAATATGTGAAGACGCCAATTAGGGAAGAGGCATGAAGATTATAGGAAAGAACCTTTCGCTGTCTTATCCTCAAGTGCATAATGCTTAAATCCTAATACTTGGTTTGATACCAATATTACAGGTAAGGCTTCAAGTCAGATCTGGAGATGGCTCAAAGACAGCTAGTCCAGAGATGGTCTTTGTGAGGAGAAACTGCTGAAAGTTAGAAGTTCAAAGCCAAGATGTGGATAAATTTCTCTTGCTTTTGTACATGGAAGTCATTAAAATTGGGTCTTTTCTGCATTTTAGTAATCTGCTTTGAAATTGATGGGGGGCCTTTTCCCTGTTTAGCTCACCAGCTTCCAAAGCAGGGGACCTTACATGAGTGTATGTTTTGTCTCACTCATGTTTTTTCTCCTTGCTTTTCGGAGATTTAGCTCTGAGTGCTGTCTTCTATCCTTTTGTATTGCTCATATTGTTTTTGAAGCACTTGAGAGCAAGGATTTGCCGCTGAGCCTTTGTGGTTTTCATCCCCATCTTTCAAAACGTACTCTTGTTGTTACTTTTATCGTCCAAAAAATTCTGTTGTTTTCTCTCCAAGAGAGAATTTAATGTTGTTGTATCTTGATACATGTTAAACGACATGTAACGGTGGCTTTGTTGAATAAATTCTGTTAGTGTTGTCTCTTTAACAAACGAGGATGGATGTGTACATACACACACATACGTACGCACATACCCCATGATCGAGTAGTTTATAACTCCATGAAAAGTCCAGAGAGCTAGATCATTGAGTTATTGTAGACACAGTTATTACTTTAGAGGTCTTCTCTGTAAGTCTTTGTTGATAGAGAAACGATGAGAGAAAAGTTGTGGGAAAAGGTCTAAAGCAGCGATCTTTTCGTCTCTTTTTTCAACCACCTTGTCCCACTGAACTTACTCGTTAAGCAAAAGTAGATAGAAAAATGGGTTGTCTACGCGTCGAGGGTGCAAAAGCTCACCATTCACTCTTTAGTTGGCTGTTTTCTCTACTTCTGGTCTTGATTTGTTCAGCGTGAAAATGGCAATAGAAGAAGCTTTGCAGAATTCTCCAACTGCTGCAGAGGAAGAATCTCCATGCTGCAGGAAGAGGAAGATGGACGAGCATCAAAGTGAGCTTACGAGCAATGAAACCGACACTTCAATGGCTGGTGATGCATCGATACAAATTGAGACGTCCAAGTTGTCATCCTGTTTTGAAGAGATTGCAGCCTTGTTACCCTCTAATGATCAGGTTAGCTCCTCTTGTATGTATATGCCCATCAGCTGTTTTCCTTACTACAAGGCCTTCAGCGTTGTTCCTTACGACAAGTTTGAGGAGGCCAAGATCAAGTTGAAGGAACTTCTTTCGATGGACCTACCTGAGTTGGTGTGTTCGGACCGTCTCGAAGAAGCATTTGATGCTGTCAGGAACCTGGTGAGCGACAGCTGTAAGCTTTCCTTTGAACAGAGGGAAATTGTGCCAGATTTGAGGAGATTGAAATGCTTATGCAAAGACTTCATTGACAACAACAACCAAGCTTTTAAGGCAAGGGATTCACTGGATACAAAAGCTGAGTTGAAGCAGAAGTTGCAGAAGTTACTGAACCACTACAGGTTCGTTTGCCAGAAAACAGAAGCTGCTACCTCTGAGACAGAGAACATTGAAGAGATCTTATTATCTGTGCGAGCTCAGATGGAAAAGCTTAAGGCAGAAGAGTCACTCCTGAAAAGAAAAGAGGCTCTGGAGGAGACATCAGTGAAGTCCATCAAGGTCCAAGAACATCTGTTTGTTATTGCAAATTCACTGAAAGCAAAATTTGAAGCATTAGATGAGCAGACATTGAGGACAGACTTAGCAAAAGCTGAAAAGGAATTGTCCAAGATTCTAGACGAATATGAAACTGTTCAGTTCCTTTTTGGATTCAATTTCTTTTTTTGGAATTTACTGGACTGGTGAGCAAGGCCATGGATTCTCTGCTTTGCCTTTAAAAATATTATTAGGGTTGACAAATTGGGTTTATGGTTCGACTCGACTCATCTATCATCTTTGAGTATTATGAATATTACGTAGCCTCTTAACTATGGTTTATAGTATAAGGACTATTTATCATGTCCATGATGCCTATATGGGTTGAAGATTTAAGTGTTTAATATGAATTTACATAAAAACAATCCAATCTAACACAGAAATGTTAATTCTCTACTAATTAGATAAATCATCTTCGTAAAGGAAAGATACCATTTGCTATTTCTTTTGGATTTTGGATTCTTTGAGCAAGGAATCCAAAGATATCTCCACAAAGTAAAGCTTACGCACTAAGCAAAGACACAAACTTTAAGTTCCTCTTTTTAATGTTCTTGTCCTAAGCAACTGAACACCATAAGATCAACACCTGTTATACACGTGTCACGATCTCTGTCTACCCAGCAAAGGAGTGCCCTCCATTCCTTTTTATATGTTCTGTTAAGGTTACCAGAAACTTATATAAAGATGCATCATTTGATGAGCCCATGAAGTACCGTACGTCTCTCTTGATCTTCCTCAAATTGATTTCGTTTTCTCTGATTTCTGCTTCTGGGTTTTGTGGATTCGACGAAATGGCTACGCTTGGAGGTGTTCACGAGTCTTCAACCGCTCAAAACAGCGCTGAAATCGACGGTCTTGCTCGATTTGCCGTCGAAGAACACAACAAGAAGGAGGTTTTGTATTATCACTTTCGTCTATGTGGAACAAGTTCGAAACTTTTTGGATGTTTTAGTGATTTTGTTTCGTGGGCAATTGTTATATAGAATGGTGTGGTGGAGTTTGCGAGGGTGGTGAAGGCGAAAGAGCAAGTGGTGGCGGGTACACTCCATCATCTGACGATAGAAGCCATGGACGCTGGTAAGAAGAAGCTGTATGAAGCCAAGGTCTGGGTCAAGCCATGGCTGAACTTTAAAGAACTGCAGGAGTTCAAGCACGTGGAAGATGCTAATGCCCCCACTTTTACTTCTTCTGATCTTGGTGTGAAGAAAGGTTGCTTCCTTTCGTCGTTGTTATTACCTACTCGATTTGCGTTTCTCGTTGCAAAATATTGTTTCCAATGTCTTTTGGGGGCTTACAATCACAAATTCTTCATCAGCACTTTTCAACTTTGATCACTTAGTTAGTTAGTTTATCATGATGATTTGACAGCAGAGTTTGTTTTCACGGAGAATTAGTATCTATAACTGGATAGCTTTCTCCTTTATCTTGAAAATTGTGAACTTCTTCGCATGATCTCTGAATACTAGAGCTGCATTAGGATTTAAGATTTGGAATAAATAATAATGGTAGAAACGGCATGTCAATGTTCAACTTAGTAGTTTTAGCTGAGGATATGTCATTAATAGTTTATGATCTTAGTAGAATTATTGCTAACTCGAATCTAATAACTAGATTGTCATGGTCCTGGATGGCAAGAGGTGCCAGTTCATGATCCTGCAGTACAAGATGCAGCAAGCCATGCTGTGAAGACTTTGCAGCAGAGATCCAATTCATTGTTTCCTTATGTTCTTCAAGAGATTGTTCATGCGAAGGCTGAGGTGAGCCCTTTGAGTTCGTTTTCACATTAAACGTTCAAGTCTTTTGTTCTTTTTTTTCTGATTGAGCTTTTGACTCTTGCATGATCTAATGTTTTGGAGGACTTGTGCTGCCTAGTTTTGTTAAACATGGCTTCAAGTTGTCTGAGAAGTTGTATAGCATGTGAATTAAGATCTTTCTGTATTATTACTTGGAAAGTTAACAAGTTTTAGTTCTTCTTTCCATGTTTTCGTCTTCTGTCTATCTATCTCCAACAAGTTCAGTCTTCTGTCCCTGTCTCCTATGATCATATACTGCAAAAATGGACAAATGGGGTGCTCTTTTTTGTCTTGTCCTCTCACTACATTCATTCTTGATTTTCTTTTTTTATGGTTGCTTGTTCTGAAGAATGTCGAAAATGTACTACTCAGGTGGTGGATGACTTCGCAAAATTTAACATGCTCCTCAAGGTCAAGAGGGGAAGCAATGAAGAGAAGTTCAAGGTGGAGGTCCACAAGAACAACGAAGGCTCCTTCCATCTCAATCAGATGGAGTCACATAACTGAACTTTGAATTTTACTGACCTTACGAACTCCATTTCTATCTGCTACTGCTTTGTTTTAGACCCTTGTTCTCTTCTTGGTGACTGGTTTGTGTATCTCGTTAAAGACGATAAAGTTTCTAAAAGTTTTATATACTACTATCAGCCATATAATCTTGTTGCATTCCAAGTGGAATTACCTTAAAACTGAAATCACAAAAATTGTCTTTCAAGATCAATTCAGGCGTTAAAAAATAGAAGTTAATACCAAGTTTATGCAGATCATATGGCTTGCTCTTGTGTTGCAATGGCCGCTTGCCCTTTGCTTATCGAAAGGACAGTTGATAATCTAATAGTTCTAATTGGTTAATCATATGATTAAGTGTATGATAGTAACAGACGCCCAAATGGAATCGTACACAGATGTCTTAGAGAAGAGCTTCTGCGAAGTATAACATATTTTCCTACAACAGGCAATCAAATTACACAATAGTTCACCGTAAGACAAATCTAAGCATTAAAAAGGTAAGGATGTTAGCAAATGGACCACGTCAGAAGATGGAAGAGAACCAAGATGCAATTCAGCCTCCCTTACCAGAAAGGGATGAACTTACACTTCCCACTCGAGCCCTCAACTTCTTGTTCTACCCACCTGCTTTTTACCTCTGTTGATGCCACATAATGACACCCCAAAAGCTAACCTTTCCTAGAAGCTGTTACTAATACTAAGTTATCCTTCTTCGTCATAGTCTTCCTCCTCTTCATCTATTCTAGAACCAAGCTGTGCAAGTTGAAGAGGATCAATAGCCATTTTGTCCACCTCAGAAAGTGACCAACCTGGATACTCCTCATGATTAGGTTCAGTAGTTGGTACTGATGATACTCCTGCTGAGGCCTGAGCAGCAGTCAATGCAGCTTTTGCCTCATCGTTTTCGTTCACATCGGCATTCAGATCAAAGTTCCGCTCAGGCTGATTGGCCCCATCACCTACAACCATATTTTCCTTTGGACCACTATCTGTCACTGCTCCAGGACTAGAACTATTCTTTGAACCCTGTTGTTGCATGATGCAAGGTTCAGATTCAATCTCACGATGGGATGGCTCTCTTTCAATGTTCCGAGCACCTCGCCCACGGCCCCTTCCACGACCCCGGCCTCTGCCTCTGCCGCTGCTTCCTGCAAGGCTCATCTCATGCTGCAAGTACCAAGGAAAGTTAAATTCCATTAACCATCTATTTCTGAAGTGCGTCATGCATAAATGTGTGTCTGTATAAACATACACACGGTTGCAATTGGAAGCTATTTATTGTCAGGATCAACTTCTTGAAACACAACAGTTATACACCATCACATTGGAAATAGTAGATGGAACAGAAAAAAACACCACATAGCTAGCAATTTGAGCACTCTAGGAAAACATAGATCAGTGTACAGATATCTGCAGGGGTACCAATAATGTTACATAATGACTTCAAAGGGGTATCTTACCATCTTGCTTCTCTTAGATTCTTCGTCACTATCAACACCCTCATCAGCAATAGGCTTCCTGGCAGAGAAAGTATTCATGTTTAAAATTTAATTTGTTAAGCAGAACAAACTTCACATAAAAGAACAGGAAGGAGAACAGCAGAATGCATTTTGGAGCCACCTCTTGGTTCTGTGATCTGCAGCTTCAGAATGACCATGACCATGACCATAGTCTGGAACTCTCCCTACTATTTCTCTTAGGAAATCAAACACTGTGTAGCTCTGGACACAATGTTTTCTGCAGTTTATAAAGACAGTCATCATAAAATGGTTTTCTTCTTGTAGAAATATAAAACAGATCAATAGAAAACCCTTTAGCAACTATTCAACAACAAAAAAACACACCTATTTTTCATAAACCGAGCCAGACAAGTTACAAAAAATAAAGTGCAGGGTGTCACTCACAGATGCAAAGAACTCATAGTCTTTGCTCCTCGTTGAAGGGTTATCTCATATGTACGATCACAGAGATCTTGCAAAAACAGTTCCAAAGCTTTAGCTGCCATAACATCAAAGAAGAATATGGGGATATTTTCATAAAACTCCATGCAATAATATCAAAGAAGAATAGGAGCCCAAACTCATACAACATAAAGCAAAGATCAGAAAAGCTACTCACAAACTAAAACAGGAACTGCAAGAGCTATCTTCCCAACGTCCTCATCAGCTTGCATTATCTTTTTAATACGTGCCTGGAAAATCAATTTGAATACATGTGCTGTCAGCCTAAGTGAGATGGAGATAGAGGAGAGTGGTGATCAAACCATCAGTACAATTATCAGAATTGTTGGTGAAATGTGTACACATAAGTAAATGCAAATCATCTAACAAAAAGAAAATCCACAAGAAGTTTTACTATTTCATCTAGAAACCATAGATACAATTGCACAAACCTTGCTCGTAAAGATCGAAAAATGGAAGCAAATATGTACAAACGGGAACCATGTTTTCACAGCAGCAAATTACCGCAATTCAATCCAGCATCGTGCACAAAAGAAGACCATATTTATATTCTACCCAATACAGAACCAAACGGAACGAGAATGAAGAACACCAAAAGACCTAACCTTCTGTACTGAATTGCGCAATGAACACGAAACCAACCATATCAACTAGAGTAAAGCACAACTCAGACTACATGTCATCATAATAGCCTCGATAAACAGTACAATCGTACAGAACACCAACCACTCCCTTCAAAAACGAAGTACCCGCAACCTAATTTTCCCCAGAAACCCAATCCACAGAATACGAAATTAACCCAAAACCCCAAAACTGCATCACAACCTTTGAATCACCCACCTATTAATCCCAATTATAAATATAACAAACCGTCCACAAACTGCAAGATGAAAACTTCTCCACAAAAACAAACCCTCAACAAGTAATCAAACACAAACTTTTCGAAAGGCCCAAATCTAAAAACAAAAACAGAAATTCCTTAAAAAAAGTAAGAAGATGCAACACAAAATCCGAAAACAACCACTCTGACACGGCAAGAGAAAGAAGAAAGAGAGACTTACGGCTGGGAAACGAGTATCGAGCTTCTTCCTCATACCGTCAGATTTGCATTAAATTAAAAATCGAATAGAAGAAATTTAATTCACGGAGAAACAAAGACCATCAAAGCAATATTTGCAAGAGAAAACGAATTCAGCCCCCGACCATCGAATTGTATATAAGACTTAAATCTAAAATAATAAAAGAGAGGGAAAAACCAAATCAAAATCAAATCAAAACCCAAAAACCTAAACCTAAACCTAATTTTTGGTTCGAAGCTCTCTCTCTCTCTGCTTGCTTTTCAAAAACTCGATCTTCTCTTTCCACGGAATATCCGTCCGTACAGGTTTGACGGAAAGGGCAAATTGGACATTGCGTGATTCCTTCTTTTCAAGTTTATATAAATAATTTTAATGTCTTCAAAATCTCCTTTTTTTAACCTCAAAATTAATATATAATTAACATTTTATTATCTTATATATTTATCTTAAGCCAATTAAAAATGTTGAATTTTCAATTATTCTTCTTATGTGTCTTTTTCACTTTAAAAAGAAAATAAAAAAGGTTAAAAGAGAAAGGATGATAGAGGAGGAAACCATAGTGATACTACTTGCATTGAACTCTTTCAATATAAATAATAATTAATGTTTGGAGTATATAAGATCAATATGATACATTATAAAGTGAATTTCATTCAATTTGTTATATGATTTAAATTTTGAGTAAGAGTTGTTAATCTTATTCAAGAGCAATGTTTTAAAAAACCAGATCAGAAGGTAAACCAGTAAAACAAGAGGTTTAAAGTTTAAAAGGTTTAACTAGTATTAGACAATCATAAAACTAGCTAAAATTTGAATAAAATAAAAATTTTGAAATATTATTAATAGAGATTGTCCTTACTCATCGAAGAATTTAAAGTTTAATTGAAAAAATAGATTGCTAAATGAAAATTAATTTATTTTAGTTTATAAGAACTTAATTAGTTAATGAAAAGTGACCGATTAATTAATAAGATGATCAGTTTTTAACAAGATTAATTAAAGTAAATCGAGCCAAAAAATTAAAAACTAGACTAAAATTTTGGATGGTTTAAGATTTTTATAGTTAAATTGACCAAATTAGTTGAGTTTTTAATCATTGTTCAAGAGTGTGTCCAATTCAATTTTATTATGTGATTCTAAAACATGGTTAAAAGATTGTTAGTCTTATTAATTCAATTTAATATATAATTCAAAAATTAGGTTAATGAAAAGTTTGAGTGAACATATTTAAAAGGGTTGGTCCAATTAATCTTTAAAAAAAAAAGAAGAATTGGGTTAAAAGTGAATAATCTTACAACAAATTAAGAATAATTAACTAATATATTTTAAATTTTGTGAATAAGAGAATTTGCAAGAAAAATCACTAATGAAAATGGAAGTCATTATTTGATTAAATAATTAATTAGTATAGAGAGTTTTATAAATTCAAAAGACATGGACTCAAACCTCTTTCTTTTTCTGATTTTGGTTCCTAATATGGATGTTTAATGAGTTAATTAAGGGTATAATTAAGGGTAATCTAAAACTTTAACAAGTTGGTTTTTTCTTAATCATGTCATAAACATTACTTCTCCTCCCAATCAACATTATTGTTATCATTTTTATTGGTTAAATATAGTAAAGTAGGGATATCAATGGATTGGGCCCGCCCTACCTGACCCTTGATTTGATGGCTGCAGGCTAGCTCGTGATTCTTATTTTAAAAAATACAAAATAATATTATTTTTGTTATTCCGGTCGGACCACGGGGCAATCCGATCTGAACCATTTTCGGCCTGCAACCCAGTCAGGCC